>OVAN01001063.1:0-45658 GCA_900406275.1 Anastatica hierochuntica | reverse complement strand
ATTCTAGTCATAGAAAAATTTGTACCTTCATAACATACATAAATTTGTAGTAAAATACTAAAAGTCTATGGTTCCCTAAAATTCTGTAGCCAAATAAAATATATCTGTCAGTACATGATGTTAGTCTAGTAATTAACTTTTTTCAAATATATCTGCAGCCAAACTACAGATTTTTCTTCGAAAAACAAATCTGCAGTGTCGTGACAAGGAAACATTTCAAATCAAAAACAAATATGTCACGATAAATCTGTGGTATTAAAAAAATCTGTAATTATTGAACTAAAAAATCTGTGAAATAATATAAATCTGTAGAAACATAAAACAAATCTGCATTGAATTTTCGTCCAAAAATCTGTAGGAGTTTTATAAACTTGTAGCAACTAAGACAAAAAAAACTGTGAGATAAAACAAATCTGTGGCAGATTAATAAATTTGTTGCCTCGCAAATGACAACAAATATGTGGTTCAGGAAAAAATCTCTGGTTCTAAAAAACAAATCTGTATATAGATTTGCTATTTTTCGAGGAGTAAACATTACTACAGATTTGTTTTCCATATTTTTTTCCTTCCTAACGAAATTTCATTAATGGCATTCCTGTAATATATTTTTTTTCTTCAAGTTGCTGTAGGGGTGCTTTGGAAATTAAAATAACTATACTAACTCTCAAATCTTTGGATGTTATTCTAGTTATTAAGGTCTTTTCTAGAGTCATTCTAGTTTTTTTCCCTTATTATAATTGTATAAGTAAAGGGGAAAAATGAATATGTCGACATCTAAATTGAAGATATTAAAATAAAAAAAAATCAAAAATATGATAATATCTCTTTATGAATTATTATTTAACAATATGGTATATTTAAAAGGTATATCTTATAATTATAAATTTTCAGAATTCCTATAATGGTCCTCTTACTTGACAAAATTAGTTATTTTCCAAAAAAATTAAAAATATAAATTAGTTTTCAAGTTATATAAGATTTAAAGATTATTATACATGCAGACTTTATAAAATAAATACTAAGTAAGAAAACATTATAGAAAATCATTTCATACATACAAATTGGCACTACTGAATTTTAAAAAACATTACAAAAAATCATTTCTTACATATAAATTCGCACTAAATCCGCGCGTAGCGCGAATGAAAATCTTAGTCTAATACGTAAAAGTTGTTCAACTATCTCCAAATGTTTGACACGTCATCAATTTCAATTGACGTGAAGATGACATGTGTCGCTATGAGATTTAAACTTTGAAAATTAATTTGTATTAAATACATAATCTATTAAAATCGTATTTATTTAGAGAATACGAAAGGTCGTTTCTGTTGTTTTTAAGATTTAACTTTAAAATCGAAGAATATAAAAACTCGTGACGTCTCAGCACACGAAAGAAGGATGTGTCTATATTAATTTAATATAATTAAATGAAAAACAAAAAAAACGTAATATGACTAAATGAAAAAAACAAAAGAAAAACGTTTTTTTGAACTCTTCTGATTCCAGTTCTCGATTCATATTCTTAGCTATCTAAGTAGAATTTTAAATTCATATTATTCATATTAATTTAATACATATTGTAATCATATGATGTCTTTTTAAGAATTTTATTTAAAACATATTTGTAAATTAACATTTTATATAAAATTATAAGTAGTCATTCGGGGAAAAAACACTAAAATTTATGTATTGAATATATAATATATGATAAAAGAAGGAAATTGCAGATTTAGTAAAAAAATATAAATAAAATTTCGAACTATTTTAGAATAAAAATTACGAAACAAAATCAAATAAAATCGGCACGTAGCGCGGATGTTCTCCTAGTGAAATTTTAAAACAACGTTGTGTTTGCACTTTTTTGCAAGGTTATATTAACACTTGTTCCTAGATAGGTACTAGGCCTTTTGGGCTCAAAATTAGTTTTACTTAATAAGCCCATTAAGTGCGAGTGTTTTACATATTTCTAGATGATTCAAAGGAGAATCATTCCGATCAAAATTTTCAATCAATCACAATTGAAGTACACGCGTTAATCGTCAGCGATTTGGACTTCCCCCTTGAAAACTCCATTTCCTTCCGCCTAACTTTCCAGGAAAATTCACTCGGAAAGGACAATAAATCTCTTTGAGAAAATATTATTTTCTTAAACCTTTGTCTTCGTGTGTTTTTTTTTGCCTCATCTGAATCGTTGACCATAACAAATAAGGGTATGTCGAAAGAAGGCGAACCGGTGATCGGAGTACCGTATTACGCCGGACATAACCCGTATCAGGCCGGAATCATTCCGCCGAACGCTATCTACGGTGATCCATTGGGTGCTCCGATCCAGCAAACGATTTATCGCGACACTCCTGCTCCTTTCAATTGCCTCTATTGCGGCAATACTGGTCTCACCGATCTCAGGTATTTCAATTTTCTTTATTCGATTTTTGAGCTTCTGGTTCATATACCACCTTTTATGTGATGTGATCATCGTTTGCCAATTGGCAATTTTGGATCCATTTTCAATTGATCCTGTAGCTTTGGATCTGTCGATGTTCTTTCGACTGATGCGATAACAGTACAGTGGTTCTGAATATGAGATGTAGAATTTTCACTTGTTTGATTTGATGGCTTCCTCCTTTGTTTTGGGTTGTTTTTTGATTTCAGGATTTCTCAAACTTGTTGATTTTGACTGCGTATTTGATTAGCTATAGAATGTTTAGTTGATGGAAGCGGATAAAATGTCTATCACACGAACAAAAACGGTTACAAAACTTGTAAATGCGAAACGAACATGTTTGATTCCCTTTGAATTAGCAGATATGCTGAAGCTGAAAAGATAAAGGCCACTTCTCTGTGTTGTAACCTTATGATCACGTCTGTTGATTACAATACCTTTTCCTTGATAACTTACCTGCCTACTCCCATTTATTCTTGTGAATGGATAACTAATTTTGCGCTCGACGCAGCTCATGAAGTCAATTTGCTTCACGTGTTCTCATTTCTCGACATTCATGTCTAGGGCTCACCATTTTCAGAGTTCTATTACATTTGTCAGAGTGGGTTCCGTTCTAGGAGAAAGCATTTTTAAAGCATTAGACTGTACTAGTCATTGTCGCAACATCCGGTTTTATATGCATTTATCATTTCCTTACCTCCTCTCTTTGTTTGGTGGTAATGTACTTTTTATTGTGTTTGGTATTGAAACAGATCGAAACCTGGTGTAGCTGCTATTGTTGCTTGCATGATGCCATTTATGCTTGGATTCTGCTTTCTGTGTCCTTCAATGGATTGCCTCTGGAACAAACAGCACCATTGCCCTCAGTGTGGGAACAAGGTCATTTAATTCTGTCTTCAGGTTTTTTTTCTCTGTTTTAAAGATTCTTTTATTCATTTGATTGATTTTGTCTATAGGTTGCTGACTTTGAGAAATCAGATCCATGCCTCGTGATGGATCCACCGCAGTGGAAGCAACCCAGCTTTGCACTCCCTGCTTGATAAGATGCATTCTTTTTTCTCTGCTGATTAAATATTGCTTGTGAAGTTTGAGTTGTTCTGTTGCATGTACTGAAAAAAGGTAAGATCTTCTTAGAATAATTCTATAATTATGTGAGAAAAAAGAATATATGTTGGTATGTATCGTTTACTGATTCATGAAATGATCCGTCACCTCTTGGCTATGAAACAAGTCTCTTGACGCAGAGATTTTTTCTTCCCCTTTAGAATGTGGCGGTCTAACCCATTTGAGCCCGGCATGTTTTGAACCTTGTTATGGCTCTATTTTAAGCTTTTTCAATCCTAGTCTGGTTTTAAGTAGAGAACACAAGCCCCTCAGTGGTCAACATAGTCACATAGAAAGAGAATTGGTTCGTGGGGTTTACCCAAAAGGGCAGGACCGGTAAGCTAGAGGGTTGTTCTGTGTAGGGCCAGGTTGGCCCACAGGCTTCTGGAGTCTATGATTAACATCAGGTTAAGCAAAACAATATCCGCCTATAATTATCTCAATACACAAAACTTTAAGCCCTCCTTTTCAACTTGTGAAATGGGCCTTTTGGATCTCTCACATACTTAGTTTTGGGAGGCAACTAAGTTGAATTTTTGCTTCCAAAAGGAGATACAGAATCTGTTCCTGCGTAAGGCACGAAACGATTAGTGAAAATCCTCGAATTTCCTTAAAATGAGAAAGTATTTACAGTAAAGTTTGTGATAAGAATCGTGTTGGATAAGCTTGAACACAAACTTGCACCATAAGTCACCTAATATTTATTGTGTTTTAGATAAACATCATAAATATTTTAATTATCTTAAGAATTATCAAAGATAATATTATGTGTTTTCTTTGTAAGATTAGGATTAGGTAAACTATAAATATAGGAGTCGAGTTATGAAGTTGTGGTGTAGTTATAAGAGAGAACGTGAGCTTTGTGAGAGAAGCAACAAGAACTTGAGTTTGTCAGTTCTTGCGTATGAGTTTTTGAGTTATTTTTCTGATAAATAAGAGAGTCATTCCTATTACTTAAAGTCTTTTGTCCGTTTAAAATTCTACAATTGCTATCAGAGTTTGCAAAAGCTTGGATCCTCTTTAGAGTCAATTATTCGAATTTGAGTTTCCGGAAAAGAAAAGTATTCTTCAAAGCTTTGCTCGTGCGTTATGTTTCCAGAACAAATCAAAGCTCTGCTTTACGTTACATGCTGATCGTAATATCACTTTCAGCGTGTGTCAGCTATGGGAGACACTCAAGCGGCTGGTGCAATAACACTAACATCATCTGGATCATCTCGATCCATAGAAGGAGGAGCTCCATCTTCTGTGAAGTGTCCGATTTTGAATGCCACAAATCATATTGTCTGGGCCATGAAGATGAAGGTTTGGTTAAGAGTACACAAAGTCTGGGATGTGATTGAATCCAGCGAGGAAAACTGTGAGAAGAATGATGTCGTGATGGCTTTGTTGTTTGAATCAATACCTGAGTCCTTGGTGCTTCAAGTTGGAGAGTTAAGTACGACAAAACAAGTCTGGGAAGCCATCAAAGCAAGGCATGTGGGTGCAGAAAAAGTCAAAGAAGCAAGGTTACAGACATTAATGGACTACTTTGATAGGTTGAAGATGAAAGAGACAAATAGGATAAATTCTTTCGTTGGGAGACTAACCGAACTTTCCTCTAAATCCGCAGCCTTAGGAGAAGAGTTGTATGAGACAAAACTTGTTAAGAAGTTTCTTAAGATTTTACCTCGAAAGAAATAAATCCATATTGTTGCCGCATTAGAGCAAGTGTTAAATCTCAAGACTACAAGATTCGAAGATATTGTTGGTCGACTAAAGACCTATAAAGAACGGGTTAATGAAGACGAGGAGGAAGAAAACGATGATCAAAACAAGCTAATGTACTCATCGACCCCAAACCATGAAGTACAACAAAATCGTGACTTTAACGGAGACTTTAGGAACAAAGGACGAGGTCACAGTTTCTTTAGAGGAAGAGGCAGAGGTCGCTTCGGAGGAGGAAGAGATACCTCAAAAATTACATGTTTTCGATGTGACAAGTTGAGTCATTATGCTACAAGTTGCCCGAATAGACTTTTAAAACTTCAGGAAACACAAGAGAGTGAGACCGAGAATACACAAGAGGCAGAGGAGCTTATGATTCATGAAGTGATATACTTGAATGAGGAGAAGATTGTGCCAAGTAAATATGAGATTAAGAGTGATGAAGATGTCATTTGGTACTTGGACAATAGAGCAAGCAACTACATGAGTGGAGACCAACGATACTTCACTAAAATCAAAAATTCAATCACGGGAAAAGTAAGGTTCGGAGACGATTCACGAATCAATATTAAGGGAAAAGGAACCATTTTCTTTGTGGATGAAAACGGGGAATTGAGAACAATGCGAGATCTATACTTCATCCCTCATCTAAAGAGCAACATCATCAGCCTAGGACAAGCCACATAATGCGGATGCGATATTAGAATGAAAGGAGAGAGCCTAACTATGCACGATGGAGAAGGTAAACTCATTGCCAAAGTCGTTAGTTCGTAGAATCGGCTTTACAAAGTACATATGGGAAGGAGAGAAACCATGTGCTTCCTCTCAAAGACAACAAGTGACTCAAGTCGATGGCACACTCGAATGGGTCATATAAACTTAGAATCGATGAAAGCTATTATTCAAAGGGAACTTATCCTTGGAATGCCGAGCATCAAGATCGAAGAACAAGTGTGCGAGTCATGTCTCCGTGGGAAGGAAGCAAGAAGAGCATTCCCATAGTCAACTTCTTTTCGTGCAAATAAGAGTCTCGAGCTAATACATGGAGACTTATGTGGACCCATAATGCCTTCTACAATTGCTTGAAACAAATATATATTTGTTCTTATTGATGACCACTCCAGATACATGTGGAATATACTACTAAAGGATAAGAGCAACACATTCAATAAATTCAAACGGTTCAAGAGTCTGGTCGAACAAGAATTCGGGAATCGTATAAGAGTATTTAGAACTGATAGAGGTGGTGAGTTCGTTTCACAAGAGTTCACTGTATTCTGCGAAGAAATAGGAATCAAAAGACATTTGATGGCACCTTATACTCCCCAACAAAACGGAGTGGTTGAGAGAAGAAATCGGACACTGTTGGGGATGATCAGAAGCATTTTGAAACACATGGAAGTTCCGAATTACTTGTATTTGTTGAACAGAGTAGCTACCAAAGCCCTTAAGTATCGAACCCCATATGAAGGTATTATAACAAAAAGCCGAACGTTAGCCATCTGCGTGTATTTGGGTGCATTGGTTACATGAAAATTGATTTTGCAAAGCTTAGAAAACTCGATGACATGTCACATTCACTTGTTCATCTCGGGATAGAGCCAGGGACAAAGGCTTATATATTGTTTGATCCACAAAGCCGCAAAGTGATTGTGAGCCGTGATGTAGTTTTTGATGAAGAAAGAGGCAGAAACTATAGTCGAATCGGTTCAGACCAGAACAAAGAAAAAGGATACGAGAGTTTCCGTATCACTCTTGGAGAATTTGGAAATCACGGAGTTGATGAGTCAAAACTTGAAACGGAAGAAACAAAGCAAGGATGAGATGGTGGAGCAATTATACAGGTTAAGCAAGATGATGAGGATCACGGGGATGAAGGTGATGATAATGGCGTAGATAATGACGGAGAAGAAGACTCTGCTAGCATAGACGGTTCTGCGGCTATCAGACGTAGAAACTCTGGACAGGGAGCCGTGACAGAGCAAGTTCCGATCAATGCTCAGTCTTCAAGTCATGACTGACTCAGGAAATCTCAGAGACAAAGTTCAAGGCCTAAATATTTTGATGAGTACATACTACTTGCAGAAGAAGAAGGAGAGTTTTTGTTACTAAGTTTGAATGATGAGCCGCGTAGTTTTGAAGAAGCAAAGGGATCAAATGATTGACTGGTAGCATGTGAAGAAGAAAAATAGTCAATCACCAAGCTCAAGTTGTGGAACCTCGTTGAGCTCCTTGTTGGTGTGAAGCCAATAAGATTGAAGTGGATTTTCAAGCTTAAAAGAAACTCGGATGGCAGTATAAACAAACACAAAGCCCGTTTGGTTGCTAAAGGCTATGTACAAAAACATGGAGTGGATTTTGTTGAAGTATTTGCTCAGATAGCAAGAATTGAGACTATAAGACTGTTGATAAATCTCGCAGCTTCTTATGGATGGAAGATACATCATCTGGATGTCAAGACAACATTTTTGCATGGAAATTTGAAGGAAATTGTTTATGTTACACAACCATAAGGGTTTGAGGTAAAGAATCATGAGAAGAAAGTCTACAAAAAAAACAAGGCTTTGTATGGTTTGTGTCAGGCTCCGAGAGCGTGGAACGATAAGCTGAATCAGATCCTCAAGGGACTCAAATTTACAAGGTGTCTAAAGGAACCGTCAGTCTTTAAAAAAGAGGTAAAAGGATGCCTTCTTCTAGTTGCAGTCTATGTGGATGATCTATTTGTTACAAGAACAAATTTAAAGATTATTGAAGAATTTAAGAAAGAGATGTCATCTAAGTTCGAAATGAGTGACTTAGGAGAGTTGACATATTACCTTGGGATTGAAGTAACGCAAACCGGCTGTGTTTTTACCCTAAAACAGAGACGTTATGCATCTCGAATCCTTGAGGAAGCTGGAAAGAGTTCATGTAACCCTACTCAAACTCCCATGGAGCCGGGAATTAAATTGTCCAAGGCGTTGGAAGAGAAGGACATTGACGCAACTTCTTATAGGAAAGTCATAAGGTGTTTGCGATATTTGGTACACATAAGGCCATATTTATCCTTCCGTGTTGGAGTACTAAGTAGGTACATGCAAAATACTAAAGAATCACACAGAGCAACTTTAAAATAGTGCTTGAGGTACCTATAAGGAACATTATCTTATAGTCTGGCCGTAAAGACCACGACTTGAAAAATCTTGAGAGAAAAAGACTGATTAGTTACAGCGACAATAGCTACAATGTTCATCCAGATGATGGCATGAACACAACAGGACATATGTTTTATCTTGGAGAAAGTCCGATTACTTGGTGTTCTCAGAAGCAAGAAATCATTGCATTGTCTTATGGCGAAGCAGAGTTTATGGCTAGTACTGGAGCTGCAAGACAAGCGATATGGTTACAAGATTTACTTGCAGAAATCGTGGGTACATCGTGTGAAAGACCTCTGATAAGGATAGATAACAAGTCGGAAATTGCTCTTACGAAGAATCCTGTGTTTCATGGTAGGAGTAAACATATACATACGCACTTTCACTTCATCAGAGAGCGTATTGAGAAAGGTTTGTTAGAAGTTGAACATGTACCCCGAAATGAGCAGAAAGCGGATATTTTGACCAAGTCACTTGGAAGAATCAAGTATAAGGAGATGGGAGATTTACTTGGAGTTCAAGACTTAAGAGAAATGAAGTTCAAGCTTAAGGGGGAGATTGTTGGATACTCTTGAACACAAACTTGTACCACAAGTTAAACTCCAGGAGGTCATGGGATCGATTCCCCGAAGATGCGCAATTTCTTGCAGATTAATGGACGCAGACTTTTGAGAAGTCTTCAGCGTAGAGCAAGCGAGGACCGTCCATCATGCCAGCAGATAGAACAGAAAGATTTGTCAGTTGAAGTAATTGTCTTTGTAGTTATTTCTCAAAATTTGTAATAGCAGTATTAATAATCTAGACGATCAAAAACAATATGAATCACTTTAACTCACTTTCTAAACTATCTTCTCAAATAAGAAAAGCTTAACCCAATTGCAAACTTTAGATTATTTGATTTACAATTTTGATTTATAGTAATAATGTTAACATGTTTTATTTTCATTTTTACAAAAATTTAATTAAAACAGGCAATTTGACAATATAAATCAATATTTTATTATATAAAAAAATTGATTAATACAATCAATCTATTAAATTAAAGTAGAATAATGTATTACTATTTTAAAATTTACATATTATTATGTATAAAAAATTTAAAGGTTTTAGTTTTCTTTAAATTTACATTTTCAAATCTACAAGAACTGGAATCATACAATATATATGTATTTTTTAAATTTTAATCATTTAATATTATTTAAAAAAGTTAATCATATAATATTATTACAAGTCATGTATATATATATTTAATATACATTTACTAGAATTATTTGTTTTATGAATTCAAAAATACAAAATGATAATATTCCAATGGTTTAAAATTACGAAATAATTACACCAAAAAATATATACGATGTAAATTTTCTTTAAAAACTTATTCAATGCATTCATTAACTCTAAATATTATATATTTATTAGTTTTAATCTTCTAAAATTGTAAAACTGAAATTTTGTTGTTATATACAGAAATTGTATATGAATTCTATGGAAATATTGATATATACATATTACGTTTATGTCAATAAAATATGGCTGGTGTATTAAAAAAATTTATTACTTTTCTTTGAGCTCTAAGATTATTGAATTGTATATATATGTATGATGATTACACACACAAAAAAAACTTCATCCGATAATATTCGATCAAACAATACACAGTAGAAGAAACAAGCTTAGTCTATCTTATGGCACTCGTTAAAAATTGGATGATGTTCGATCAAACAATACACAGTAGAAAGAAAACAAGCTTAGTCTATCTTATGGCACTTGTTAACAATTGGATGATGTCATCCTACCAAAGAACGATTTTGTGTTTCATGTGAATATTATGAATATGTGGCGTCAGAATTACACATATGAAACTACTCTTGAGGGAATCATGGCCTACAAATATGTAATTTTTCATTAATTTCTTATTAGTGTTATTTCTTTGTGTATTTTTATTAAGTTATTTTCAGTGCTCTTTGAGTTAACAACCCAGAAAATATATTTTACTTTGATAAATAAACACAAATAAATACAATATTGTAGTTAAATCTTTCATATAATATTTGCACCCGCGAATACGCGGACAACCATTTAGTTAAGAATTTAAATCGATGAACGATGTAATAAAAATTGTAATTAGATTTAATATTATGACATACATTTTGATATAAAAAATTATGTTTTTTACTTTGTGATATATAAAATCTAAAAATAATCTACAATGATTGAAAAATCTGATAAGCACACTCTCATACTTTATTTTATAGATAAGTCTTAAAACTTGTATAACACAAAATCAATTGAATTGTATTAATATTTAAATATATGTATTATACTTATTTCATTTAAAATTATTTAATCATAAATTAAATGTTTTACATTTTTTTTAAAATTTCATATTGTAATTTAAATCTTTGACAATAAATAATTACAACAAACCAATTATAAACTATAAAATTTTGAAAATAGTAAAAGAGATATTCCAAGATAATTAATAATAACTTTTCTATGGTAAAAATATTCCATGACTCTGTATGAAAATATTTCATGTCTCTGTTGTAATTATTCATGTAAATATTACTTATCTTGAAATATTTTTTTTACTATTTTCTTTACCATAATTGACACATATTATCATACATGTCAAAAAATCTCATGAGTTTTAATTATGCTTATGTACCACGTTTTTTATACAATAAAGCAAGATACTTTGTATCTGTCATTCATCAATCTAAATATCATTTCCTATATGTGAATGAGATTGGTTTTGTGGTTTATCCTTCAAATGCTAATTTCATTATTTTGCTAGTTCATTATAACATGTTAGTGGCCATCTTGTGTAGACTAGGGTATTACGTATTTCTTCTGATGTCAAAGACCTGGGGTCTTTTGCATAGATTTTAAAATCACTTTGAAGTTCTTAATCCAAGTATTGTATCTTGATTTTACCATTTTTAACCATTAAAAACACAAGACTATTTATTTATATATTTCCTTAGATTTTATATAAAGCTTAACATAAACTAAACAAAAAAAGGAACTATACTAATGACCAACTTTGTAAATTTTTATAACAAAATATTTTATTTTGTAATTTTCTTGGTTAAAAGATTGTATCATTGGTTGTGTTTCTTAGTCCCTTCTATAGTATATAAGGCTAATTTGCTAACAAACCATACAAACATCATTAATTAAGAACATGGGAATCAAAAAAAAAAATGGGAGGCTTTTACCAGAAAAAACCCCATTTGAAAAAAAAATTAGGGCAAAAAAGTAAATTAACATTTTTGATGGATAGGAGAATGAATTAATGGTAGATCTTTGATTAGATCTTTATATTTTCCTCCTATATATTCTAGTATACTTCTCTGTCAATCATGGTGTAGATAATAGTAGCAACTTCTCTATCGTAAAAAATGAAGCTGTTAATTTTTTTTATTTTACAATATTAACAATGAATCATGCTTTTTTGTTTTCTTCTTTTTGGGGTTTTTACCAAAAGTATTATACTTGCTTGTTTATGGTTTTGAACCTAAGGCAACATCAAGTCATGTAAATAATAATCTCAAAGCAACTTGAGTAACTTTTTGAATTTTAGTCTCTTTGATGGAGTTTGATAGGCTTGATAAATAGAGGAGTTGCGTGCAAAGATGAAAAAGTTAAGGAACTTCTAGTGCAATACAGGTGTGCAACTGTAGTTAGTTGTCACAAAGCATATGCACTTGTCTGCTGGTTTTTAATGTCCAAAACTTATAAACTCTTCTGTTTTGTTGGAATCTGAGAACAGTTAAGAGTTTGCCTCTTCAGCTTGTGAAGTGACTTAATTTGTTAGGTTCTTATGGGACCATTTTTAAATGTCTATCTATCTATAGCAACAAGTTTAAATCTTTGACGAAGTTTTAGGATTAGTTCTTCGCTATAAAAGTCTAATCATGTCTTTAAAAAGGGTCAATATAGGGAAGATACAACTGAATCTTTATTGGGGTCCATGGTTTACAAAAAAATTTCAAGAGGTGTAGAAATTGCTTAGACATTGGAGAAAATAAAAAGAGGACCACAAGAGGAAAGCTAAATATGTGATGTAAGTGAAACTGCTCCTATATCAAATCCATTTGTTATTTGTCATTATGTCTCAGAAAGCTGAAGCTGATCCTCAAGTCACTCCCTCACAAGGGATTATGCTTCTTCATACGCAACCTCTACCAAAAAAAATATCACACACTATTTTTGCATTATTTATCTATATTTTATTGACCAAAAGAATCTCAAATCTTTAGGACCAAAATATTCTCGAATTGATGAGAGTTGGAACATGCATTTCATTTGCCTCTTGGTTGTTGTGATTCTAACTCCACACATGGTTCCCTCAGTATATTCAACCGATTGAATTACCAAAATTCGGAATTTGTTTTCCTTTTGTTGAGCTTATGCATCTGAGGGAGTGATCAAAATAGACATTGGGATGTTGTTGATTATGATAGAAACCTCAAGTAATAATGGTGTTTAGTTTGTGCTGTCATTAAGAAATTAATATAAGAAGAGTGACATCTCTTGTTTTGCTTAGTGTCTAGGCAACACGCCTTGTCTTTGAGGACTGACCTCACCCTCTTCTTTAGGTGCTTTGTAATAGGGCTCATGGGAACAGGCAAGAGCCATCAAAAGATTCTAGTTCTTAAACCCAACCAAGTCGAGAGAATTTGATGAAACAAAATTATGATTACGTTCCCTTTGGGTTAATTTGAGTTGGTTTACCCAACAAAATACCACCACCGTTGAACCACCGCAAAATCTACACCAAATGAAAACTAAGAGCCAAAAACAGAATTACTAAAGGGTAAATTATAAGAGATATCTAAAAATATCATTAATTAAATTTTAAACCATCTAAATTTGATTTTATCTTTTTGTCCAATCTTTTTTTTTTTGTTATGGGTTGGGAGAAAAAAATATAATTTACCCTCTAGATTTTTTGGACAATCTAAAAAATAATTTATCAATTTATTTGGACATTACCCAAATTCACCCATTACTAAACCCAATTCAAAACTCTCCATCATAGTTTCTTTTCTCAAATACATAAATTCTAAACCTAAAACAATAAACCAAGTTCTCCAAATTTAATTTTTGTGAGTTGCCATGTCTCTAGAATTCGATATTTAGATCAGTCAACCGTGGACCGTGACCATACTTTAGAAAGTGCCAAATTTAAGGAAAACGTGGACACAAAGCCAAGCGATGTCCCTAACTTCAAATTTTTCAATCAACCACAAGTCATCCACCTGTCAACCCCTTCACACCATGGCAAGCTAGGGCTAACCTTGCACTTGGAGCTCTATATTTTGCCAACAATTTGGTTTTTTTTGTACAACGGCGACACTCATCATCTCACCTCTTATATAAGCAACTTGTCCCGACACCAACCATATAGTGGAAACGAGGATGTTATGATTGCAGATGGCTCAACCATGCCTATATCACAAGCTGGTTCCATCATAATACCTTCTTCGACTCACAATTTAGCACTAAAAATGTTTTGTGTGTTCCTAATTTCAGTAAGAAATTCATCTCTTTTTTATCGTCTATCCAACAGTATCAATTTTTTGTGGAAGTCTTTCCTACATATTTTCAGATGAGGGATTTAAGCACGGGTCCCTCCAAGGAAATACTAGAAACGAGTGATAGCTCAGGTTTTCGTCCGAGATAACATTGCAAGCGCACATAAGTATGTTGTAGTGCTTCGGGATCGAATCCACAAGGACCAAAGGTAGCACGAAGAATTTCAGATCAAATAGCGGACTAAAGCGAAAAAGATGTTTTGTAGAAGATGCAATAATCAAAATTTAGAAAGCAGAGAAAGCAAACAAACGAATACGGGTTGTAAATCAATCAAAGAAGAGTTGGGCATTGGGTATTCTCAGGGAACCAATTCATTGTTGATTCAAACTATAGATTAGGGAACAAGTTTTAAACCGTCTTGAACTCAAACACTGAAGTAGAACCNTCTTGAACTCAAACACTAATGTAGAATTGATCTGCTTTCGTAGTATCAATTCCCTATGAATTAGAAACCTCGAGACTAGCTTTGGTTGACTCTCGGATTCTAATCATGCATTCTAAAAAAGTTTGATAGGTTCACAATTAACTTAAACATCAATTTCCATCGGCTTAAGATGAATTGCTCATTTAGGATTTTTTCAGGCATTTAAACAAACACTTTCCAGGCGTTAAANGTGATCAGTTTAATTTCATGCATTACGAACAATCCTAGATGAATATCCAATTGATTAAATTCCTAATCATACAATTCTATGTCAACAAATCATGAATCCCTATGCGAGAACTACTCACTCATGTTCAGAGAATCAACACAAATCAAATGAGAGAGAGACATCATTGTATTGATCAATAAAAATAAAGAGTAAGGTTCAGAATTCTTCTCGGATTCGAAGTACGGAAGATGATTCTTCTCCTTAGGTTACAAAGCTCTCTCTTAGTCTCAAAAACTCAGAAAAGCAACATTATGAAACAAGAAACACGAGCTTAGGTTTTAGTAATGAGATCCGGTTCAAAATAAGTTCGGTTTGGTTCTTCGTAAAATCGGTTCGAGAAACGGGACAGGGATCGATCGATCTTGAGTCAAGGATCGATCGATCCTTGTCCATCTGTTTGGATATTTTCCAGCCTTCAAGAAAATTTTCTTCGATGCTTGAAATC
Organism: Anastatica hierochuntica; assembly: GCA_900406275.1. Classification (NCBI taxonomy): domain Eukaryota; kingdom Viridiplantae; phylum Streptophyta; class Magnoliopsida; order Brassicales; family Brassicaceae; genus Anastatica; species Anastatica hierochuntica. Next base: position 30,568 of record OVAN01001063.1, on the reverse strand, counting down.
CATCCAAAATGCATTCTTTTCTCACATCCCAACTCGATTCCTTTAAAAACACTAAAGAGCACAAATCCGTGCCAAAAAGATCTGTATACATACTAAAAACCATAAATCTCGTGTAAAAACCATGATAAAAACTACTAATATACTAACACATCAACGAGCTCTACGAATGGCATAGGAGATATCAACAAGTTGAACATATGTTTACTACACCAAGTCCTAAGGCTCATCTTCACTTTTGGTACTCTCGATTAGCCCACCCCTCATCTACTATCCTAAACACTGTTGTTTCGAACTTTTCTCTGTCTATTTCTGGTTCTTCTAAAACACTAAAACCTTGTTCCGATTGTTTGCTTCACGAAAGCCATAAATTGTCTTCTCTCAATCTAGCATCAATTATACAAAACCTTTACAAATCGTGTTTACTAAAGTCTGGACATCTCCTATCTTATCTTCATATCACTACAAATACTATCCAATATTAGTTGATCATCATACTCGATATTTTTGGCTTCTCCCTATGAAACAAAAAATCATAGGTCAAAGATATTGTCATAGCCTTTAAAGGACTGGTGAAAAACAGGTTCCTTACTCGTAACTAAACTCTATTATGAGATAATGGAGGAGAATTTATTGCTTTAAAATCATACCTCTCCAGCCATGGCATCTTACATTTGACATTGTCTCTGCACACACCAGAACATAATCGTCTTTCTGAGCGCAACACCGACACGTAGTTGAGATGAGATCAATGCTGTTATCACAAGCCTTTTTCCCTCAACACTATTGTCCTTACGCATTCACAACGGCTGTCTACTTGATCAATCGATTACCAACAGTAGTTTTGAATCTCGAATTTTCCTTTCATAAACTGTTTGGTCCAGATCTAACTACAATCGCCTCTGCATATTCAGTTGGCTAAGCTACCCATGGTTGCGCCCTATACGAATAATAAGCTCAACAATTGTTCATATAGATGTGCCTTCTTGGTTACTCCACATCTCAAAGTGCATACTATTATCTTGATGTTGAATCAGGTAGGATATATACATCTAGGCACACCAATTTGATGAGAGTACTTTGCCTTTTACCTCTTCATAAATACGCGATTTCTCGATCCCAACATCAGAACTGAATGATTGCTCCCCCTCTTCGGTATTTAAGTTTTTGTTGATGACAAAAACTCCACACCATTGCACAACCCCTCGAGCTTGGACCCTCATCCATCGTCATCACCACCGTCTCCTCAGCCATTGTCATCGCTAACACATGTATTGTCTTCAACTACCTCTTTATTCTCCTTCTTCTTCATCAAATGAGTTTTAGCTTGTTGCTCAAAATAGGCCCATATCTCCAATCCAAAAAAATTCAAAGACCCAACAGATTTACACTACTTCCTTCGAATTGAAGCGACAAGAACGTCCCAAGGCTTACACTTTATGCAGAGAAAGTATGTTATGGATTTATTTTCTAAGACCAACATGCTCGATGACAAACCTGTCAGAACACCATTATTCACCAGCCCAAAGCTAAAGCTTAACAGTGGCAAACCTTTACCATACCCACGAGAATATAAGTCCCTCGTCGGTAGCCTTTAGCACCTCGCGTTCACTTGTCCTGACATTGCTTTTGTTGTGAACCGATTGTCTCAATACATGCACTGACCCATAACGGATCACTGGATAACAACGAAAAGAGTATTACGCTACTTTCTGGAACACTAACACATAGAATATTCATGCGAAAAGAGACACCACTGACACTACACGGGTTCTCGGATGCAGATTGGACTGGCAACTTGCACGACTTTTTCTCTACAAACTTTTACATCATTTACCTTGGCAACAATCCAATTTCGTGGTCCTCTAAAATGCAGAACGGTGTGGCGCGATCTTAAAGGAAGTCTAATATCACGCAGTGGAAAACGTAGCGGCGAAAATACAATGGCTTTGTTCTCTCTTGAATGAGCTCGAAATTGGTGTAAAACCCCCACTGGTGTTGTATTATGACAAAGTTGTGGAAACTTACTTGTGCGCCAACTCGATCTTCCATTCACGAATGAAACATGTGACGTTAGACTACCACTTCATCCGCAACCAAATATATGTTGGGATACTTCGGGTTGTTAGATTTATTCAATATATATATATCTCATAGACCATATCAGCTCATGATTAATATATCGAGAGCAGAAGAGTACATGATGAATTCATGCTTAGGAATCTGAAAGAATTAGGGAATGGATCTTCCAAAGCAAACCATGAATGACTTTAGGTCTCTGTTGATGGGGATGCAGAGTGTTTCTGTATTTTCGTCTAGGGTTGCTTTGGGGGCCATAACCGTATATTTATAGAGAATCAATTTCTAGCTCAGACCCTCATCAAACTAGAAATTGCCAAAGGTATCCACACATTAATATTTCGTAACACTTATGCTCATAACATTTTCTTTATCACAAGGTGACCACTACAAAATAAGTTATTTAATTAATGGCCCTAGCACATTTAATTCTTAACATATTTGACACCACCTAATGATTCTTACAATCTCCCGCTGGGTCATATATGTGCTTGAATATGTGATAGACTTTATGAGCTCAAATATGTCATTAATTCCGAGAGCATAAGACAATCTCGTCTATTGACTGTAACAACATAGGATCATGGCGGATTTTGTTAAATTACTCATAACTAAACCTTCCATGGTCACTGAAATCAATACAGTCAAATGACATATATCAATTATGAAAAATGTGGCATGAAAATCACATGGAAGGTGGTCAGTACATGTCGATTTTCAACTGGTCCTACTTTAGTGAGATCCTTTAACTTTATTGTACAAAATGTAAACTGAAACTTTAGTAAAACTTTGTTTTAGATCAGAAAATGTGCATAACACAACCAAAACAAACATAGAACAAAACCAAATGAAAAACTCACACTAAACTGAATAATCCTCAAATACCGAAATGCCCATTCGAGCAGTATGCTCTTGAAAGACCTTGGTCACAATTCCTTTTGTAAGAGGATCTGCTAACATAGAGTTTATCCCTAAGTGTTCTATGGAAATCTCTCCCCTTTGTACCATTTCCTTAACAATTCAATACTTAATGTCTACATGTTTAGACTTTACCCAACTCCTACTATTATTGGAATACAAAAAAATTGTCTTATTGTCACAGTATAGCTTTAGTGGTCTTTCAATTCCTTCCAGAATTCGCAGCCTTGTGACAGAGTTTTTCAGCCAAATTCCCTTATTGGATGCCTCATAAGCTGCTATCAATTCTGCTACCATGGTGGAGGAAGCTATGAGTGACTGTTTTGTAGTACGCCAGGAAATAGTTCCACCAGCCAACATAAAGACATATCGCAATGTAGATTTTCTACTATCTTAGCATCCAACAAAATCAGAATCGGGATACTCAATGATCTCCAAATTATCTGATCTCTGATATGTGAGCATATAGTCTTTTGTTCTCTGCAAGTACCTCATGACCCTTTTGGCTGCTTTCCAATGGTCCATGCCTGGATTGCTTAAGTGTCTGCCCAAAACTCCAACTACGTAAGCAATATCCGGACGCGTACAAACTTGAGCATACATTAAACTCTCTACTGCCGAAGCATAAGGAATCTTCTGCATCTCCTGAATTTCCAGATTTCCTTTAAGGCACTAACTGAGACAAAATTTTTCTCCCTTAGCGAATGGGTTATCACCTGGTTTGTAATCCTGCATGCTAAATCTTTTAAGTACTTTAACGATATAACTCTTTTGTGATAATCCAAAAATTCTTCGAGAACGATCTCGATGAGTCTCGATTCCTAAGACAAAAGATGCTTCACCAAGATCTTTCATCTCAAAATTTTTCTTAAGAAATCTCTAGGTTTCAACAAGCATGCTCATATCATTAGTGGCTAATAGTATATCATCGATATATAAAACCAGGAAAATACACTTGCTCCCACTGAACTTTTAATACACAAAATCCTCAACAAAATTCACCTCATTGCCAAAGGAGATGATAACCTTATGAAATTTGTGGTACCATTGACGAGAAGCCTGTTTGAGCCCATAGATGGAGTTTTTTAATTTGCAAACCATATTCTTTGCATTACTTAAGACAAGATTTTCTGGCTGCTCCATATAAATTGTTTCATCAATGTTTCCATTGAGAAATGCCGTTTTGACATCCATCTGATGAAGCTCCAAATCATATTATCCAACAAGAGCCATGACTATCCTAAAAGAATCCTTCAATGAAACTGGAGAGAAGGTTTTTCAATAGTCAATTCCCTCTTTCTGAGTATAGCCTTTAGCTACTAGATGAGTCTTATATCATTCTATATTACCATTGGCATCCCTCTTGGTCTTAAATATTCATTTGCAACTAATAGGTTTCTTTCCTTCTGGTAACTGAACAATGTCCCAAACACGATTGTCTAGCATCGACTAATACTCTTCATTCGCTGCTTTAGTCCACTTATCTAAGAAGGAACTACTTATAGCCTGACGAAAGTTGATAGGTTCATCTTCTATAAGAGTTTGATTTTCCTCATGTTCCCTCAAAAATACTATATAATCATCTGAAATAACATTTTTCCTTATTCGTACGGACCGCCTTAAAGCAACTTGATCCTGTTGCACTAGTTCTTGAGGATTTTTTGTTTGACCTTAATTATCGATATCATTGACTTCTTGAGTTGGAGGAATAACTTCAGTATCAACCTGAGGAATAATTGCAGTATCAACCTGAGGATTCGGATTTGCTTTATCCAAAGCAACTATATGAATCGGTATAGAAACCGAAACCGATTATTCCTCAAAGATGATATCGCTCACTTCATCTCTCCCTCCAAACTCAACATCCTCAAAGAACGTAGATATTCCCATCTCAAAAATATTCTTTACAGTGGGATCATAGAACTTATAGCCTCGAGTGCGCATAATAACCAATAAAGTAATTGCTTATAGTTCTTGAGTCCAATTTCTTTTCATATGGCTTATAAGGCCTAGCCTTAGCTTGATATCCCCATATCCGAAGGTCTTTAAACTAGGTTTCCTGCCAGTCCAAAGTTCATAAGGGGTTTTAGCAGTTGCTTTATTTGGTACCCTATTAAGAATGTAAGTTATGGTCTTTAGTGCCTCTCTCCAGAGTGATTCAGGTAAGGTAGAATGACTAATCATACTCCTCACCATATCTTTAAGAGTGTGGTTCCTTCTCTCAGAAACACCATTCATATTGGGAGACCCAAGCATAATGTACTGAGGTACAATTCCACACTCCTCTAGGTATCTAGCAAATGGTCTTAGACGTTATTCACCTGAACCATCATATCTACCGTAGTATTCATCACCACTATCAGATCTGACAGACTTTATCCTTCGGTCAAGTTGGTTCTCAGCCTCAGCCTTAAACTTCTTGAACATGTCCAGAGACTCTGATTTTTCATGAATAAGAAATAAGTATGCATATCTAGAGTAATCATCAATGAATGATATGAAGTATTGTTCACCGTTCCAAGATGGAGTAGGAAACTGCCCACAAATATCTGTATTTATCAACTCAAGGAGTTCTCTATATGCACCTAATTTCTTATGTTTGGTCTGTTTTCCTTTAATGCAATCTACACAGACATCACAATCGGTGAAGTCAATAGAACTCAATATACCATCTGACACAAGTCGCCCAACTCTATTTCTAGAGATGTAACATAGGCGTTTGTGCCACAGAGTTCATGAATTTGCATTTTCAAACTTACGTTTGGTGCCCCTTGATTCAACACTAAAAATTTCCTCATTAAAGTTTAAAAGTGTCAAACATATAAAGATTGTATTCATCCAAAAATTTACCGGTTCCAATAAGAACTGAATTTAAAGATAAAACAACTTTTCCCTTCCCAATTAGACAAGAATAATCGGATCTATCTAAATGAGGACCGGAAACCAAATTTCGTCTTAAAGACGGTGCAACCAAAGTGTCTTTCAAATCTAGAAAATAATCAGTACTAAAAAAAATCTAAAATGCGCGACTACCTCCACATGCACCAAAATCCCATTAGCCACATGAATGCATCTCTCAGCATCAGTTGTGTTTCGGTAGCTCAGGCAACCATGAAGTGAAACACTCAGCAGAGTCTAACCATCAAGTGTTTCTAGGCACTTCAACTAAGTTAATTTTTGAACAAACCAAAGCAAGGAACATACCTTTCTTAGCATGTCAAGCATGATACTTTTGGCAGTCATTCTTCATGTGTCCACCCTTCCTGCAAAAGAAACAGGTATTTTCATCCTTATCTTGTTTCTTTTAGGTGGAATCCTTAGCAGCATCATTCTTAACAGGCTCGAGTTTCCTTCTTTTGCCCTGACCCTTAGAGGTGTAAACCATATGAGCACTTTCAGTCCGATCTTGTTTCATTCTATCTTCCTCTTACACACAATACGCAATAAGCTTATTAAGAGACCACTGCTCCTTATATGTGTTATAACTGGATTTCAATTGATTGAACTGAGGAGGAAGACAATTCAAGATAAAGAAGATGAACACTTCAGCCGGAAGTTCAGTCTTAAGTGTCTTGAGCTTTGAAAGAATGTTGGACATTTCCAAAATGTACTCCCTTATGTTTCCTTTGCCGTGATACATCATCGTACTAAAGCAATGCAAAAGCATGCTTATTTTCGCCTTATCGCTTATTGCGAAGCGCAAATCCATCTCGGTAAGGAACTATTTAAGATCATTGATCTCTTCACCACCTCTGAAGGTTTCTAGAATGGTGTCCTTAATGATCATTAAACCAATACGATTGGAACGCTCTCACTTCTCATAGATAGCCTTATACTCAGCAGTGTTGGTATCCATAGAAGAAGCAGGTTGTTCCAACCTTAGCGCAAGATCAAGATCCATACACCCAAGAACAATCTTAACTTTACTTTTCCACTCAGTCAAGTTCAAAGCCGTAAGTTTTGGAATTGATCCTATGTTGGCAGATAGAGTAGCAACATTTGCTAAAAAGAGAGAACAAAACCTTATTAATGACTCACTAACAAAGAAAATCAATAATAAATATCAAACAATTGTACATATCACATCTAAGATACCAAGTGTGCATTAATATCAAGTCTTTGGAAAGTAATATTAACTACTAGCGGTACTCTTGATGTAACGATCAAGCACTGACAATAATTAATGATAAATAATAAATCTTCCTTAGGGCCAATTTATCATTCACATGTTTAAATCCATATAATTGTCACGTGTTGACCATCACAGGTGTATGTGTATTAGGCCAAATATTAAACCTTCCTTTGGGTCGATTTAATATTCGCATGAAAATACACACAAGTATACATGTAAATTTGGCCAAATACAAATCTTCCTTTGGACCGAATTATATCCGTATAAGTTTAAATACATACATACATCATTTCATATATTTCCTGAAAAAATATCCTCAAAAGAGGTCTTCCTTTGGGCTGACATCTTGATTTAATTAATCTATTTCTTAATATTAAACTTGTACAATTAAATTTATTTACTGATTTTAAACTAAATTTAATTCTTGCACAAACATATAACTAAAGGTTTGGGGATTCTATGTGCAAGACAGCTAACGTGATAAAACGGTTGAAGAAGGAAGGGAAATGATCAGCACTCGCGTCTAGACCTGGGATTGAAACCGGTAAATGTGAAAATTAAATTAGTGGACTAGTGCTCTTTCTTTCCCGCGCGAGTTGGCTTCTCAGCCCAAAACCTTTTTTTAATTTTTAACGGGCCGAAGCCCAAAATCAAAAACAGAAATTGAAACACATGAAACTCAACGTTTCACTTATAGACGAAGGATAATTACCAAAAAAATCCTTCTTCCTCAATAGGGTGGTTTCAACACATAAATCCTAAAACAAGAACACAATTGCAAGGGCTGGAACCTGAACCCAAAAATTTCACTCAAATTCTCCAAAAATTGTTTCTTAGTTTCGGAAAATTCAAATCGAATGAGCAAAATACTTGGATCGAATTTAAAGAAACTTTAAATCTAAATATTATACATGTTTTCTTTAAATAATTACAAAAAACTAGATTTAAACATGAGTATATATAGATCTAATAAATAAACGAATTTCAAACAGATCCTAGAATACTTTATGCAAATATACCTTAGAGAAAATCAGATTTAACAATCTAAACTTTCATCCAAAATTAGATCCGAATTTATTTAGCAAAAATAAATAAATTTGAAAATTATAATCATAAAACTGTAATATCAATCACAAATTGAATATGGTGGCTCCGATTCCACTTGTTAGATTTATTCAATCTATATATCTCATGGACCATATCAGTTCATAATTAATAGATCGAGAACGGAAGAGTACCTGATGAATCCATGCTTAGGAATCTGAAAGAGTTAGGGAATGGATCTTCCGAAGCAAACTCTGAATGACTTTAGATCTCTATTAATGGGGATGCAGAGAGTTTCTGTATTTTCGGCTAGGGTTGCTTTGAGGACCATAACCCTCTATTTATAGAGAATCAATTTCTAGTTCGGCCCTTCATCAAACTAGAAATTGTCAAAAGTATCCACACATAAATATTTCATAACACTTATGTCCACAACCTTTTCTTTATACAAAGTGACCAATGCAAAATAGATTATTTAAATAACACATTTAATTCTTAACATATTTGACCTCACCTAATGACTCTTACACGGGTAACTCGCATCTCACCATCTTGTTGATGCATAACAAAATCACTGGCACGTCAAAAATTTCAAACATTGGTTTTCAAGATTAGAGTTACAAAAGTACCATCATCTTGCGGAAGTATTAAAGAAAGAACACAAATACGAAAGAAGAGATTGTTGTGATCATTCTAAGTCAAATCCTTGTGATTACTCATTTTCATTATGTCTTGATATGATACTCACACTCTTACCATAACAGAGAGGAACATGTGACTGTATATGTATGTACATGTACAATTGAGTTGATTAATATACAATATCTTATTCCTATACAAGGTTCCTTCTTGTTTTATGTAGTTTAATTATGGTGTGGTGGTTGGGATAGAAAAAAGAAAAAGGATTGGGTTTCATCAAGATATGTATATATCTTTTTTGATGAATGATGATGCACTTTCCCCACCTTCATAGTGTTTCTTATGAAAATGTTCTTGGTAAATAATCTCATTTTAAACGTTGTCTTTAACTTCTCTCAAGAGGGAATGGTAAAACCAAGTCTGGGGTCTTTTGGAAAAAGAAAAACAAGTCTGGGTATTCATTAGCTCTCACGTAAAAACTTTGGTTCTTGCATAAAATTTTGTGTTTGTTACAAAATAGTACGTACTATCTGTTTAATATTTGTGTTTATACACTTGATAAAATATAAATTTGTGTTTGCGTTTCATACTTTCGCTGTGATGTGTAAAGTGTACGACTATAATAGAGACTTTTCCATATTTTATAGTTGAACATCATTACAAAGGTTAAGTAAATCTAAGGTGAACATGATATACAAATTGAATGTGGTTGGTGGAAGTGACACATAACCATGCAATATGTATGCGTAAGAAAAAAAGAAGAAGACGTGTATGTAAGTAAATGGGATGATTTGTGAAAGTGTGTGGGTCTCCAAGTCGCAGCCCACTTGGAATTTTATACATATTTGAATTTTACTAAACACAAGTCAGCATTATACAACTCTTTTCACCTTCTTTATTTTCTCTTCTTCTTTTGTGCAAACATTTTTTCTTCATCTCTTTAATGATTTTGTTCCAAGAAAATAAATATGTTATAGAACAGATATATATATACTTGTCACAACCACGGTCGTCATTGTGACTGCGAACTAGCGAAAGGAGAGATGAAAGTCAGATCTCATTATCGGACTATTATTATGTTTCAATGTCAATCTTATCAAAGCTGATATTATATTTGGATTTTAAATAAAATTTTAGGTTGGATAACACATTGAGCTAAACATAAATACTGTTTTTTCCTATAAAAAAAGATGTCACTTTTCTCTCTCTTTTTTTTTTAATTTCTTCGTCCAAGTTTATCGTTCAGAACAACTAGTATATTTTAAAATCACATAAACTATACGCCACACATGTTCATTTTTTTTTATTTGAAGAAGATTATTCCTTTTTATTTTACATTATTTTTTTAAAATCATTTTTGTTATGGTTGGGAGAGTATTATATTCTAGTTTATATGAAATTAGGTGTATAATGAAGCACCTAATCTAATATAATATTAAACTCTCTCTCTCTCTCAATATATATATATATATATATATATACAAAATCCTAGTCAAAGAAGTAACTTGTGGGTAAAACAGAATAAAACATTTGAACAAATCCACTGTCCACTAGCTAATTGCAATAACGCCGTACGACGCATCCAAACTGAAATTTTCTCTCTTGGGTCGGGAAAAATATTCTTTAGGCTTCCTTGTGGCCTACGGAACATGAGAGAACAATCCTTAAAATATTAAAAGATTGTAATAAAGTTGTTAATTATCTAGGCTCAATTGATAATCTCTAATGTGATTGGGATTGCTTCCAACTACAAGAAATCGCATGTCTGTTTTATTTTCTTCAGTTTTCAGCTAACTTAATAACACAACACAGAAAATATATCATTGCTTTTTTCTAATAAATTGTGACACTAGTGCTTTCTTGAGAAAATCTATATAGTTGATTTATTGTCTTCGTAAATTACTACACAAACTTTTTCATATTTTGTTTTCACTCACATGATACCAGAAATCATTTCTGAGAATGTCACACATTTTATTACTATTATAGCACAAAAGTTCTCTCAAACTAAGCAACTAAAAAAGATAAATACAATTTAGTGATATAAAGAGTCAAATAAATTCTTTTAAATTCTACTCATAAACTATTACTTATCTGTAACCCCAAAGTATCACATAAATTTTCTTTAAAATATAAAATATGTTTTTAGTTATATATAGATAATATAAAATATAGAATATTTTTTTCTGGAATTCCTAAGTGTAAGAGTCAATTTTAAGCTTAGCCTATAGTCTCCCGTTTTAAGGATATTTGGTTCTCTAAAATTAAAAGGCAAAGCTAATTAGCATTTGATCCTCTTTGTTTAAAATTGGCTCTCGGTTTCCAATATTGAAAGGTTATGCTTTCTAAGACAAAAAATACGTTAAATTTATGAGTTCATATATTATCTTACTTGAAAGGAATTATTTCATAAATTCGAATATTAATTTTGTAATTTCTTTCTTTGGTAGGTGGTGTCTCATTAGGTCGAACACTCATTAGGGCATCTCTATCCATGAACCTCTCAAAAAATCCTTAACTATTCATGGATCCCACCATTTTATTATTAAAAAAAAACAAAAAAACAAAATTTTCGGCCAATCACGGACCGCCACGTGTCCGTGAATAGTTAAGGATCAATCCTTGAATTAGGTATTTAAAGATTTCTCTCTCCAAAAATCCTTAACTATTCACGGATGAGACCCGTGAATAGTTAAAGATTTTTGGGTTAAAGATCCCAGGATAGAGATGGTCTTAGACCATTACCGAAGTTTTAAATTCAGTTTCGTAAGGCATAGTAATTTGATGGAGACAACCGTAAAAGATGCTGTTGACACATAACACAATTCTTCACAGAGAATAAAATGTTTTTTTCAAATAGTAGATAGTTTCCAACAGAGATGATAATTATTAATGTAAACCAAATTTTTTTTGTCAATAGAATTTATTAAAAGTAACTTGATACTCAACCATCGTGATATTCATTTTAAACCAAATTCACTTCTCAACTATATACAACCAGAATGCATTTTGAAGATTGGAATGTATTCTTTAGACAAGAGAGAGAGATTTGATCCTCTTCGAATATATTATCTCCACGAAAGTTGGTTCTTATTGGTGATTCTCTCAAGCTCTTATGCTTGTTTTCTTTTTGCTCATAAAATAGTTATATCTTTCCATTTAACTTTTTTTCTTCTAAATTGATTCCTGCATTCCTTCCGTGTTAGAATCCTATGACGATAGATATTGTTTCTACATATTCGTAAGAAATAAATTCGTAGTTTCTATCTTTGTTCTATTTACCCAAAAAAATATAAAATAACTAGTTTAAACTAAAATAAATAAATAACCATATTTAACGAAGATTGAACAATTGGTTTAAAAATGTTAAGTTACATGGAATTCTAATTCAAAACCAACTGACAATAATAGGAGAAGCTCATATACATTATATACTATTACAAATCTCTTTCTTCCAACTTTCGATGTGACATATTTATTCCTAATATGCCTCCAACTTTTAGGTTGGATTGGGTTGGACTGTATGGATTAGAGCTCTGATAACATGCTAAGTTACATGAGCTTCCAACTAAAAAACAATTGACAATAAGTGGAGAGGTCCATATATGTATATACTATTAAGGATCCTTTCCAACTTCCAATTTGGAATACCTATCCCTGATGTGCCCCTTAAAAAATCTCTCGGCATTTTCGGATATGGATCAATTGACCAACTTTGGGTCGGAATGATTGGATTGGGTTGGATTGTGTGGATCGGGCTTGGATACCATGATAAGTTACAGAGGCTTTCAACTTAAAACCAATTGGTTATTAACTTATTATAATATGAGACACTAAGAACAAGGCTGAGAACGAAGGTCGGATTACATGAATGAGACTGACGCATAATCGCCCATCGATTCAACATCTGTTAGTTGTTGAAGACAGTTTATTCCTATTTCGTGCCACGTGGAAGAGTGTTCCAAATTTCTGAAGTGTTTAAAACTATATGGAGATGCATCCGAACAAGAGATGAACTTCCAGAATTTTTGATAACTTTTTTTGGGAACATTGACCCCATTATGAAGAGGATTATCTCAAATTTCTTAAGTATTCAAAAGGAGAGGGGGAGATGGCACGTACCGAGGACTGTCCGAATGTTTCACTGATACAACACAAAAGTTATTGGCTTTCATTAGCGAAAAGCTTAGCAAAAGGCTTATTGGTTGGTACGCCAAAATGCTTTCCCTCGGAGGAAAAAAAGTACTACTTAAGTCCATTGCCATGGCTCGACCAATGTATGCCATGACTTACTTTCATATTACTAAATCTTAATGCTAAAAGATTACAAGTGCTATGACAAGCTTTTGGTGGAATGCTTGTGATAAGAAGTGGAAAATTCATTGGATCTCTTGGAAAGATTTGTGTAAAACAAAAGCATATAATGGAATTAGTTTTAAAGATTTTGAAGAGTATGACCATGTTTTATTGGCCAACCAAGCTTTGAAGATGATCAATTATCCTACATTTTTAGTTGTTAGACTCTATAAAGGAAGATCCTTTGCTACAACTAGTTTTGTAGAAGTCGGGAAAGGATATATACCCTCATATGCATGAAGAAGCATGATATATTGTAGAAAATTGTTGATATGAGGCCTGCTGAAATAAGTTGGAGATGGAAAGAAAACCAACGTTTGGACTAAGAAATGGTTATTCGATATACATCCTCAGAGGACATGTCAAAAACCAAGCATCATAGGGTATAGAATTGACAGTCGATTATCTAATTTATGAGTATGGAATTTGGAAACAAAATTTAATGGTGGACTTATTTGTCTCGGGTGATGTTCACCAAATTTCACAAAACATGACAGGGAAGGGAGAAGATATATTTATACGGGCATACACGAAACACGGTGATAATTCTATCAAAAGCGGATGATGACTCAATGCAAATCACCATCAAATATTGGGGGCTTCTCAAAGCCAAAAATAGCAGGTGAAAGTGAAGCAGAAGCATTGAATATGGAAAATAAAAAACAAAACCAAAGATTAAAGTCTTATGGTGGAAGATTATTGCAAGGGCCTTAATTAGCTATAACAGATACATTATAAAATAGGGGATGCGTCGCCAATAGTAGTTGCAAATGATGTCAAGGCCAAGTCGAGATAATAAATTTTGGTTTATTCAAGTGTAATGTAGCGCACAAGTTCTTGATAATGAGAACCGATCATGGAATTCTCGGAACAACTAGAAGAGAACATCACTTTACAATTTGATTTAATGGATAATAAAAACATATTTGCACATGTTATAGCTAGTTTATCATGCATCATGTAGAATAAATGGAAGAAACAAAATTTAGTATTGTACGTAGGGATACAAGATACATTTGTGAGTGTGGTACAAAAAATCCCTCGACAAAGCGCAAGCATAAATGGTTAGTAACTCTCCAAAGGAAGTTCATATATCGTATTTTTAATCGTATTTTACTATGATTTTTAGTTAGAAAATATGGTGTTCTATTATGTATAAAAATTGTTTTGAAGTCTTTTGGTTCTCTTGAGTGATTTTACAGGTTTTAGGTTACTTTGGACTGAAAAAAAATTCCGATCAAAAATGGGCATTTCATAATGCAGCATCATACTAATTCTTCAGAAGTTTGAAAATGTTTGATATACTTTCCACCATTGTGCCGAGTTGAAATTTTGACACAAGATAGCCATGTGAATGAACTTCAATCTGGAGGTGGTTTGGAGAAAATCCAACAGTGAGATCAAACGTTATGACCGTTTTAGCGAGGACCTGTCATGCTAGCAACCAGAAGAAGAACGCCCAGAAAATGGGGAGATAAATTTACAGAATGGAAAGTATTGATTGATCTATGTAACGACGTAGAAAAATTATAAAAAATGTGATCCAGACTGACTAGAAAAGATCTGACTCGACTTGGATACTTATATAATACCTATAATTATGTTTTTAGGTTTTATTATGCTATTTTTGAGATTTCTAAGCAACCTTGGAGCTTTGTATTTTTGAGAGAGACAAATTAACTTTGTACTTCGACTGAAGAAGAATTTTGAACCCTCTCTTTTGCTTTTATTCAACTACAATAATGTTTTTCCAAAATTCATCATGTGATGTTTGAATTCCATGAGTGAGTAGTGCTTTAGTTGAGTTTAGATCAATAAGGAATTTCATGATTTGTGGATTTATGGTTGTTAGATTAGGGATTAAACTTATGGATCTTCTCTAACAGTATTTTTAATGCTGAAATTAGCTTGATCACCTCGTTTATGTTATTAGGTTGTTTAACGCAACGAAATTGTTCGATTAAATGCCTGCAAGAGTGTTAGAAGAAGAAATTGTCGTAGACCAACAAAACTTGATGTTTAAGAAGTTTGTGAACATATCAGACCTGATTAGAATGCATGTTTAGGATAATAAACTCAATGAAAGTTAGTGTTTAGGATGTTATAACATAGAGAGTTAGCACAACGGAAGTAGGTTAAGTCTATGTTAGTGAGTTGAGTTCAAGATGGTTTTAAAATCATATTTCCTAATTAACAATTCAATTCAATAATGAAATGATTTCCCTGAGAATACCTTGTGCCCAACGTTTTTCTTGATTGATTTACAACACTGAATTCGTGTTTTCTGCTTTGTTCAGTCGCTTTGTTAGCTTGCTCTCATTTTAGCTCCATCACAACTTTCTCTTTTAACCTTAGCTTATAGTTGATTCATTTTCTCTATGTGTGATCATAGGTCTCTGTGGATCGACTCTGCTTATACTACTGCGAGTTTATCTGTGCACTTCTATATAGTTATCAGGTGAAACCTGAGTCTACCAGCAGTACAAGAATGTGAAATCATGAGCGTTCACATGAATGAACATAAACGACAAAGACATTCACAAAGGAATATCAAGTGTATTGTAAGCACTAGCTGGCGGAATGCACGTCTTTGTGAATTGCAATAGAGTCTAAAGTCAAAGTGCTCTACCATGCATGAGACACTTTTACATGCTCTCCAAATAAAGTATGCATGGAATTAATTGCATTATTTAGACACTAAAGAGCGTATGAGATCTTCGATTGGAGAACATAATGATAGAAATAGATGGGAAAAATGTGTGGGATGACAATTCAAAACCAGAGGATTGGCCAAGATATTGGCCAAGATATTGCTTCCTTTTTGAACAAGTAAATGAGCTATCTAAAGTCTTTAGACGTTGTGAATTTTAGCTAGAAAGTATGAAAGCGAACTCTAAAGCGTTGAATTATGTTTATGTATTTTTCACCTATCTTAGTATTAAATTTGCATTTTTTCAAACTTTTTTAGCTCATTTAGGTGCTTTTTATAATGGTTTTGGCCTCATTTAAATTAAGATCATCTTTATAGAGTATTAGGTTCTATATGGAATTTGAATAGCATATTCTGATATATTTCAGGTACTTTGGAGCATAAGGAAGCTAAAGAGTGAATAAGAGCTACGTGGACCAAGTTAAGAAGAGAAGAATATGAAGAAATGAAGAAAATGAAGTATTATCGATCGTGGATCGACCACCCGGTCGATTAAAACCCAATTTTCATAGATGGATTTTGACAGAGATTTCGATAGACCACCCGATCCAGAGGTCGATCATTTCATGATTTTCGACCATAAATAACCAGGTCCAACCCGATTTGTCTCGGATCAACCCGGTTTGTCCCCATATACTATTGATTGAATTTTAAGACGTTAGAAACCTAAGTTTCATTTTTCTCTTTGTTTCTTTTCGATTTTTTAAATCCTTTGTGAATCTTTAATCATATTTTAGCAAGTTTTAGTTTTTCTTCTTATAATCTCTTTGCTTAATCATGGTTATGTTTGTTTCATGTGTTTTTGCATGTTTCCATACCATGATTGAGTAGTCTCTTAGTGTTGATTATGGGTTATGGAGATTAGAAATGTTTTGATGTAGATTGTTGATGCTTAGGGTTAGATTTTTATAGATTCACATGTTTAGAGAGTACTTAATTCAAGATTAGACTTGAAAATCCAAATTTAGATCTCTAGATCTTTCAGATTTTGTGCTCTGAAAGTGTTTGACACAATGCCTAAGAGAACTCTAAACTTGTTTTTTCACTCTTAGCTTGTGGGATAGATGATCAAGATGATTTTTTGATATTTTGGCTTGACTTTAGTGATTAATGATGACTTGATTACTATCGAAAGATTAGCTTGATTAAATAGTCATTAAATGGATTAATATTACGGGAATAAACTAACTGATCTTGTGTGCCTTATCATTGAGTGATTATTACTTGTTGATCTTAGCATCTTACATCTCTTAATCAATTATCTTATCTAATTGTCTACATGTTTTTTTTTATCTTTGAATCTTTATTTTGTTTCCTTTGAATGTTTAGTTTGGTTTATGATTTTATTTCTCATGTTTGATCTTTCTTTAAGTAATTGTTAGAACAAAATCATAATCTTGTATTGGTTTAGTCTTAATCACAGATTCTATATAGCTTAATATGTTAGATCGTTCTCCTTGTGAATTGATCTCGTTATTATACTTCAAGAGACCATCGTGCTCTTGCGGTTAAGTCTGAGTTTAATCTAGTTAGAGAACTAAAAAATCTCGTATCACTGGACATCTACAAAAGTCTTCTGAGAGACAGAAATTTCCAATAATACCTATCAATAGGAAGACCGGCGTGGCTCCATGAGAGAGTACA
The DNA here is from genome assembly GCA_900406275.1 of Anastatica hierochuntica. Classification (NCBI taxonomy): domain Eukaryota; kingdom Viridiplantae; phylum Streptophyta; class Magnoliopsida; order Brassicales; family Brassicaceae; genus Anastatica; species Anastatica hierochuntica. Next base: position 13,049 of record OVAN01001063.1, on the reverse strand, counting down.
ACAAGGAAGTTGAATCCAACATATTTTAGTCTTTATTTTAGGATTTGGATGCGTTTTGGTTTATGGTGTTGCTTTGTTTTTTATGTTTCTTTTTCATCACGTTATGTTACTCTTGATAACATAGTACCAATCTAGACGAACAAAAGAAGAAACCATTTGCCTCATTTAAGGTCGACCCCAAGATCTAGAAGGTTAGAAACGACCACAATTTGAGAAACAAATTTTAGATACACATTTTCTTTTATCGTTTGGGAAGCAACAATAAGCACATATTAGTTTTAAAAAATTAGGATCAAAGCTAATGTTTTGTTTGAGTCTCTCAAATGGCCCTCAACTTCTAACACCTTGCATTCGATGAACTGATTATACATATGATTAACTTATAATAAGCTGCACGAAAATTCAGGGAAATAAACTGATTTCAAAAAGCTAACTTACATGTTTCTTGCCAACCAATATATTTGTATCACTCCCGACTGCCTCTCCCGTAAGCCCATGCATCCTCCCACTGGATCCATGGGTCAACCCTGTCCGACGGCCGGGAGAGCTACCTCGAGGAGGCTTTAAAATCATGATTTATTGTCCCTGCAATTACCACGCGATCTTTCCATGTGTTTTGTCCTCCCTCGTACAATTTCAGAAACTCACTTCCCAGAAGGTCATCCATCCTAACGCTACTCAAGAATAAGCACACTTAACTATAGAGTTCTCTCAGGAAAAGTGACCGAAAATATAAGTGCACTTTGGTGATGTAGGTAGCCAAATCAATCATTTTAAGCTCTCCTCACACACCATTATGAATTTATAAACCGAGTTCTCACAATCACCCCCACTTACAGAGGCAACGCCCTAATTGCACACCAGGATCGTAACCCCTGAAGGTGTGAGTCCCTGACTCCACACTCATCTAGGTTCGGCTCTGATACCACATTGTGATGCTCCCGACCGCCCCTCTCGTGTGCCTCGGCATCTCTCTCCAGGCCCGCGGGCCCACCCTGTCTGACGATCGGAGCGCTACCTCGAGGATAGCTTTAAAATCATGATTTACTGTATTTGCAATCACCACACGATCTTTCCTCGTGTTTTGTCATCACTCGCATGATTCCAGAAATTCAATTGTCAGAAGGTCACTCTTTCTAGTGCTACTCTAGCATAAGCATGGTTAACTGTAGAGTTATTTCAGGACTAGTGACCGAAAAGATAAATGCACATTGGTGACATATATATTCAAATCAATAATTTTAAGCCATTTTCACACACCACTATAACTCTATAAACCGGAACTCACAATATTATTAATATATAATTGAAATAATTGAAAAGTATAAAATCGTAAAACTATAATCGGATTAATCGCATAGCATAAAAGCACGATAAATTAGAGTCATTCAAATTTTTTGACGACGGTTTTCTTCGATACGGTTATAAAATTATAATGTGGAAGTACAAAAAGAGAGCAAAAGAAGGGAAAATATGCCACCACATATTTTTTTTTAATATAAATTTCAAAACTATAAACCATGCCAATGATGTCATTGATAATGTACTAAGAGCATCATTATTGGTGAGTATCTCACCAAGAGTTTTTCAAACATTATTATATTATTTTTTTTTATATAATTTAGTTTTATAATATAAATTTAATAATTATTTTTTTTGTAAACCAATCAAAAGACTACACCTCTGAAGGGAAGTCTCTCACGGAGAGACTCTCTCTCCTTTTTTTATTTTTTTATTAATATTTTGTTAAGAAACTCATGCTAAGAAACCTCTAATAAGGATGCTCTAATATCTTATATTTTGAGATCGTTAAATTTAATTAATAGATTCGACTAGGCGGGGACAGTATTTGAAATCATTAGATCGCATCATTGTACACAATGATTTGTATGTTATCCTTAGATTTCAGTTTAGAATGCGTACATTTACAATTGTATAGTTTCCACCGAATAATTATGACCTTTTTGACATTAAAAAGAGTTAACTACTCATCACATTCTTATTACGTTTTCAGCATTTTATTGACAAAAAGCTCTCTTTGACAGCCTCTCGGTGCCATTATTACCCTTTTTAGTTGTAATCCTCCATGCATATATGTAATCATAAATATACAACTACTTAAAATACACCTAAAATTATATATAAAATGGTTACATAGCAATTTCCGTTTTCATAATACCATACACTTCTTAGTTAATAATAATAAGATTTAAGTTTGAGGACTTTTAAATTTGGTATGGGATTGAGATCTCATGGTCATGGACAGGAACTCCAAAGTTGCAAACCAACGTATAATAATAAGCGTTACGCTTCTTCTTTTCCTCTTTCTCCCTTTGTGGTTGCATCTTCAAATATTTCTTATGCAATTTGTGAACCGTTGGGAGAAGAAGTGATATTTTTGGTAGGGAATAAAGTTAATACATTTTTCTTAAACAAGGTGGTTATTTATTCAGATAGAATTGAACTAGTTCACGAAAAATACATTTAAAAGTGGATGAGAAAGACATAGATTCGTTTTCAAGTAAAAAGACTAATGGATGAAAAAGTTGTATTAAAAGAAAGGAAGTCGTATTAATTAATATAAAATTATTCAAGATAGTCAAAACGTTAAAAATAAAATTTAAAGATTTGTTCTGAAACTATTACAACTACTAGTCTCTTCATCGGAAGAGAAGATCTCCGTCGTGAGTCCACTAGAAGCATGATCGGAAAAGGGAGAGCTCGGCAAAAGATTCAAATCCGTAGTTCTTTCTCTCCTCATGAAATCGAAAAATATCGGTTTAGTTTTATCATTTCCGGGTTGGTTTGTAATAATTTCAATTTGGTCGTTATTATATCTAACATTCCGGTTATCTCCTCCGTCGTCGTTCTTGTTACCACCTCTTTTCTTCAAGAAGATACGACAAAGAACCCAGTTCTGAGTGGGGCCTACGGAACTCTGCAAGAGAAAAAAATTTAGAATCTAAAACCGGAAACTAAACCGGGAAATTGAGAAGAGAAATTGTACCGGAGGAAAAGAAGAGAGGCGATATTCGTGCATGATCCAATCGGTTCTGGAGCCATGAGGTGGTTTGCCTTTGTAAAAAACAAGAGTTTTCTTTAAACCAACGATTTGATTTCCTCCAGAGGTAACGACCCGTTTATCAATACCGGTAGCTTTCCAATAACCGGAACAGGTTGCTCGGTTAGACCGGTTCCCATTTGGGTACTTAGCTTCCTTTGTGCTAAAGAAGTACCTCTCCTTCTCCAAATTGCCTGTCACAAGCACATAGAGTCTAAGGTCGATGGTTCGAAACCCGAGAAAAGCTTAAAACTTTAGCAAAAGATCAAAAAAGCAAACCAGGTAAATCCCAAGGATCAGCTCTGCAAACATCGAACTCAGGGATGATGGAAGCTGGTAATGGATTAGAAAAGACTTTTCTTTTAAGGTATTGAACCACAAGTTCCTCATCAGTGGGATGAAATCTGAATCCAGGTGGAAATCTCATAACTCCATTCTTAACGAGTTTAACCTTATCCATGGATCCAAACAGAGGAAAGAGAGACAGAGGGAAGAAGAAGAAGAAGACAGAGAGTGTTGTGTAGGAAGAGGGAAACAAGGATGTTCTGTTTTTTATAAGGTAGAAGACGATACAAACAACTCCTTTTCTTTATTATTATTTTTTTATTTTATATTAATTTATTTGGCGTAAACCATACTCAATCTCCTTCCTCCTTTTGACGCTATTTTCGTAAATCTATCTTTTATTTTTATTTTTTAATATTTCATTACTATATTTTTTTTGTCTTCGCAATTATCATTGTTATTTTGTTCAAGTCGGTATCTACCTCCTCTCTCTTTTTTTGTTTGTATCTTTCATCTGTAAAGTGTAAACTCTTCGAACATATATTTTTTTTTACTAGAAATAATTGTATACACAATTGAAAAGGACTACTTTAAATGAATATTAAACAACAACATTATTTTCTTTCTAATCCTTATAAAGCAATTATACCGTAATCATACACTCAAACAAAAATAACATGGAGGAGCTTATAATAATATTCTTTTTTTACTACAAACGTTAACCAAGGGTACTTACGTCATTCATAATGCTTCCGGCTTGAGATAGTCGGAGAATGTTTTAATTGCGGAGGAGGCGAGACCGTTCGTGTCAGTCGTGGCTAAATCGGTGATGATGGGGTTAGCTTATGTAATGCTGACAGTTGGAGATTCTAAGTTAAATAAAATTCCACAGATACTTTTATGATTGAAATATGTGAATTGTTAGTGTAAAATATTATACAAATATACGAAGGAAGTGTTGATCCGGTGGTAAAAGTCTTTATATTAAAAGAGGAGGTCACGGGTTCGAGTTACGTTGGGAGGGGTTGACTCGACAAAAACGAGTATCTTACCTGATTTGATCCCACCCTGGAGAAATTAGGGGCCCACGGAGATTTGTGACATTTGGTGGCAATTTATCACGGTCGAAAATCTCTCGCTAAACGGAGTTAGCCTAGGAAAAGAGTTTGGAATTAGAAGTTTGCATGTGTCGAGGTGTTCGATGTTTATTAGAAAATGTTATAAGGTCGGGATTACAAGGCCAGTGTTTGTTTATCTCTCTAGACTTTAGAAAACAAATTTTCTCGCATGAACTTTTTCTCTCCTGATTGTTGTCTCTCTTTCTTAATGAGTCTCCTCCGATATTTATAGAGGAATTTGGTTGCTACAGTAACCCTATGTGATGATGGTTTCGCCGAGTTAGCTTTTAGGTGTCAGACGTAGGTCTTAACTTCTGTGTGGTTCGGCGAGTACATGGGCGTTTAATGCGCCGTGGAGAAGACATATATTAAATACTGAACGACGTTGATATGCAGGATATTAAATGCTCCTTTTTCGGTGTTGTTTCCGACCTTGGGGGCCGAGTCTTTCTCTTATCTTTCTTGAGCTCCCATGTTAGGCCTTGTGAATTGGGCTTGACTTCTCCATGACATGCTGTCCTAGAGCCCGACAACGACATGGGCCGGATCTGGGGGGAGTGGGTGCTAAGCCCATCCTCATTGATTGTCCCCCCTCCCTGAGACCAGTCCACGTGGCAGAAGGTAGATGGTTTGTGCGTCGGTCTGACTAAGGTTGTTGTGGACCGCGTATTAGACTAGGGAGAGTGACTTCTGTTTTTGAGGCTATTTCGAACTCTTCATCTTATCCTCATATTCTATATTTACCCTTTAGAATTCTCATTTTTTTTTACTTTCTCTCTATTCGCAAGGGTAGATTTTCTTTTACCCTTTCTCTCAATTTCATTTTATCCATTTATCGTAAATGTTCCTCCGACAATGTCTTTCTTAAGTGTTTCATCGCGTTTCTCATTGGCATTCGAGGCCTTGGACGAGAGGAGGTCCTCTCACAAAAAGGTGTCGTCATCGTCGTCTTTCCAAACAAGCACCTCGAAAAAATGGGCTAGACTCAAGGCAAGTCTTCCGCCTAGAAAGGACGACGCATTTGGGTCGGTTGCTCAGGAGGAGCTCATCGACATCCCTCTCCCTATTGAGGATGGTCTCAAGCCTTGGGTTGATACTTGGTCGTAGAGGAAGAAGGACCCTGGTGCAAAAGGTCATTTGCCAAAGATCATCGGAAAGATGTTGTCTAGCCGAAGTTTTTGTCGACGACTCTCCCTTAGATCAACGAGGTGCCGAGCTACGAGGTTCGCATCCTTGAGCCGCATGAGCGTCCATCGACATGTCCTGAGGAGTGGACATGTCTGTATGAGGCATACTTCACGCATTGCAGGTTGTGGTTGCCTTTACTGAAGCTCTTCACTAAATTTTGCCGAGCTCGCCATCTTCCGCACAACCAAATATCTACGTCAGTGGTCTGCAACATGGTCGACATTTTCGTCATGGGGAACGAGCTTAAGATCGATGTCACCTGCAACTGTCCAAATCTTACGAAATCCGACGACAATTAGGACTTTTTATGGCAAGTCTAGGTCGAAACATAAGATCATCTGTGGCGGGACCAATAAGACTCCAAATAGGAAATGTAAGTATTTCTTTGTCAAGATAAACAAGGCCTCGATGACCCATGATGGTGAAATATATAGGCGGCAGTGAAACTCTATGCTAGGTAGTCGTTTAAACCGAACTTGTGATTTGTTGTCATGCATTCTCAATCTCCTCCCTTTTGTTTAGCAACACGGTACATCTCATTCCGAGCATTTCCAAAGCAGTACGTCGAAGATATGAAACTAGTAAGATTTTTTTGGCCTTTAACACCCGATCTTTTGTTTGGCATATTGACTGCGTGTTTGCTCGATGATCGCTGATGGCGTTTGCAGGAGTCAATAAGTTGTCGGTGGGATCGATCATTGTCGAGTCGTTAGTCGGGTTCCTCACAACGTCGGTTGATGCAGCGACCTTGGTCGCGATTTTCGTTATGTGGTCACGGTTGGTTCTAAATCGTTTGTCGAGGTTACTTCATGCGTGTCGAGATATTCTTGATGTTTTCTATAGACAGCGCTAATTGTTGAACCGAGGTTCTATGTTGTTGAGTTTTTGTTCAGTTTAGTTAACTAAGGGTTAGGCCTTAGCTTTTGCGTGGTTCAGTGGGTACAAAGGAATTTAATGCGTTGAAGAGTGGACATGCATTTAATGATGAACGATGCCAATGTGAAAGGCATTAAATGCTCCTTGTTCAACGTTGTTTCTGACCAGGGGCAGAGCCTTTTTCTTCTCTTTTTTGAACTCTCTTGTTGGGTTTTACGAATTGGATCTAACTTCTCTATGGATCGCTTTTCTAGGGACCAACAACGATATGGCCTGGACCTGAGGGGTGCAAAGACGACCCCATCATAATTATAGATCAAATATCTCTATGAACAACATTCCACATCCAATCAAAGTAATTAAGGAGAAGGCTAGTCACTCGTGGTACTTAAACCAAATCTGACTGTCAAGCAATTATCAGGATATTGTCTTATAAAAATTCGACTTAAAATTGGGATTACACAACTTAATCATTATTAGAGACAAAATATAAACCTCCTTAAAACTCAATTTTTCGGAAATTTTAAACATCCACAAAATTTGTCATATTTGTTGTCGCTTTTCGACGAGATAACAATAAAAAGATAAACATAATAATAACAAATAGAAAAATCAGGACTTACTTTTCTCTCCCTTTTCTACTTCAGCCAAAAACAGATCGCGTGTCTTTGTCCGCTCCGGTGGCCATCGTCGCTGCAGGGGTTGGCTCTTCCCCCTCTCTCATTTTTCATTTCCTTTTACTCCTCCTCTTTCCGTTTCCATCTTTTACTATATACTTTTTCTCTGAGTCTTCCGTCTTCAAGCAGGGAAGCGCATTTCTTTGGAGCAAAGGTGAGTCTGGTGATGACTCTTGAGGAGGTGGAGTCGACTTTAGGGATGGAGTTTTATAACCGATGGTTTTTTCAAGTTTTGGATCTAGATCTGAAGCTTTTTTATTCGGCTTTATTTACTCTCGAGTTAGCATCGCGTTTAGTGATCAACCTCCTCTTTCGTTTCTATTTCTTCAGTTCTGACAAGAGTGGAGTTTGGGTCATGTGTCTTTCTCGTCACCTTAGAGTCTTGAGAATGGAGGTGTTCTGCCTCTGCTCAAGTACTGCTTCATATATCTCTGATCTTAGAGGCATGTGGCATTTGAAACGTTGTTGTCGTGTGTCAGTAGGTGGTCGACATTTGAAACGGGTGTGGGAGCTGTTGCTAGCGTCAACCCGTAGAGTCGTCGAAGGCTCAGGCGCTGGTCAGTGAATGATAATCTCCTTCCTTTGGTTGTCCTTCTAGTCGGTTCACTGCGGTTTGTTCTCCTTCAAAGAGTTTCTAGGACTTCTCCTTAAAGATTCTTCGGTTATGGTTTTTTGCGGTGTTCCTAGCCTCTGTATGTCAGTGATAACAAGATCTCTGCGTTGAGGGGAGAGTCAGTCTTTGGTTCTCAAAGTCGGGGCGTGTGGTGGAGTTAAATTTTCTGTGGTTATTTGAATATTTTGTGGCTCACTAAGGATTTTCCATTGCCTGATTTGTTGTTTGTTACTTTACAAGTAGTGACTGGGAAAGTTCTTTCTCTTCTCTTTGCAAATACTTGGAGTCTCACAACCGACTATCAATAGCTTTCTCAATCCGCCTTTGTTTGTTTTAGTTTTTGTAGGATTGAGTATTACTTGCTTGAGTGCTTTTGGATCATGTGCTCATTAAAAATAGGACCTCGTTGGGTTCGTGTCTCGGAGAGTCATCGATTTTCGTTGGTTCGTCTTAATCAGTGTCGTCGGTCTTTGTTAAGTTTGTTCTGTTGAGCGTCTTCGATCTTTGCTGGGTTTGTACCTTCGAGTGTCGTCAGAAGACTAAAGTTCGTGCAAAATATCCTCATTGGAAGATGAAGGTTAATGTTCTAAAGCGTCGTTAGAAGAGTAGAATTTTTTGATTTCTTGTGGCGTCGGATTTCCTAAGCGCTTTTGCGTTGTTTTCATCGTTTGATTTAGCATTAAAATCATAAGTACGTTTGTTTCTTGTTAACTTTTTTTTTGTTTCAAAAAACATTTAGGTGTATTTGACAAATGTACTAACTTTATTTTCATGAACGAATATTTAAATTTAATAAAAAACAATGAAACAATAAACTTCATTGTCTTCTTGAATGCCCATTTTTTTTCACAGATTCTTATCTTTAAAAAATGAAGACAAACTTATAATTTAATCCCTTGATTGATTTAGTTTATCCTGAAAATTAAAACCAGCTTTAACTGAATAAACACAACTTGTAATCAATCTCTTAGGGATATCCTTACAAAAGATGTATATTTAGAATATGAGAAATTTAGAAAGTCGTGCTACTTCCCCAGGAAACTATTATATAGCTCTAGATACAGTCCAAATTATGATCTCATTCCTAATATCGCCGAAATTTTTTTAAAATCTATATCTCTTCGAGTTAAAAGTTTGAAACTTATATCTACCCAAAATCATAGTTTGAAATTTCAAAATCCAAGTACATTGGTTCTAGTCGGTTTATAACTTAGAAAAAATCTTTCTAACCATTTAAACCTAATTATAACCTGATTTTAACCAAACTCATCCCAGAAAAACCCACCCGTTCATAACAAATCTAATTTATTTAATTTTTAATTATTTTTTTCTCAAAAAAGAGATTGTGTGTGAAGATAAAAAAGACAGTATTTTGTTCGGACTTTCCCCCTTTCCTCCATCGATCTCCATGATTTTTGAATTCCTAGGTTTCATATATTGTTTTAGACTTCCAACGGTAAATTATGAAAACCCATTGCTCCAATTTGCTAGTTCGCAGCTTCAATTATAAAACTTTGTGTTCATGATTTCACTTTGTTCGGAAAGATATGTGGTTGCTCTCACGATGAAAGATCTTCGGCTGCTCCGACATTGAACCCGAGATTAAGAGGTTTGGAAGAGACCTATTTCGTGATGACAAGAAGAAACGAAGCTGGAGAAGACGGAGGGGCGTTGGTGGTCTTGGAAAAAAGGAGCCACACAGAGAAGAAGAGGATTAATCGACGTATAAGAAGATGAATCATGACACTACTCATGCAGAGAAACTCTAAAGCGGTTGTATATGTTCCATGGCAAAAGAATGAAACTTTTTCTTTTTATTTTGGAAATTTAATAATTCCTGTAAAATATTTGTATAAAATTCAAACTTTCATCGCAACATCTATCAACAAAAAGTGAATGAATCCCACAAAATAGAAAAGATTAATCTTATTGATCTTTTTCGTGAATATTGTGAATCGCACCAATGACTTTCTTGCAATCAAACTCCATCGTCTTTCATCTAATTCTCAAAATCTCATATCTCCTATCACAATTATGGCACAAAACACACACAAACAGAACCGAGATTGTTTTTCGAATGCGTAGGAGGATGACGAGAAACCTTGCGATATTAATAGCATGAGTAGTGGCAAGCCACTGATTCGTTTATTTTCTAAATCGTGCCACGCAACCGCCAATTTTCTTATCTCCGTCTGAATCTGTTTCTTGTTAATGAAACATTCCTCCACTCCTCCGTTCACCGTCATAACGAGTAGATCCACCGTTCTCGTCGCGTGTCTGGTCGCCTCTTTCTTTGATTTATCTGTTTCTGTTTATTATTTTATGTGAAATCAAAATTTTCCTCTTCAATTACAATCAGAAAATAAAATTATTTAGATTTGCTAACCGGGAGAACAAGAAAAAGTTGGGTCGGGTGGAAAATAACTTGGATCGGGCGGAGAAGAAGAACAAGAAGTTGGATCGGATTGCATACCAGTTGAGTCGATGATTAATTTGGTTTGCTATCGTTTTAAGTGGTTTGGTTTCAGGTTTAAGTCCTAAACCACTAAAACTGATATTTATGGGTTTATAAGTTTTGAACAATTTTTTCGGGGGACAAATAAGTTTTTGACTTTCGTTTGAGAGACGATTAAAATGTGAATATAATTTGGGGTGCATCTGATTTTATATAATAATTTTTGCGGAGAAATAGCAATGTATTTTCAAAAAAAATAAGTGAGTGTGTGCGTGTGTATATAAAATGGCCTATGGGCACATAATTACTATATATATATGTTCCATTAACCCTCTAAGTGCGTCTCGCTCGTGTTGTGGGGATCTGAATTTGTGGTTAGTGCTCTTCACAAACGCATTACTATTTCTTCTTCTCGTTATATCGAATTATTTAATATCTTTTTCTCAAAGAATTATTATTTAAATAAAAACGATTAGCAAGTGATTATGAATTATATATCCCATTTTGCGGAGTGGGTGCGCTTATTTATCAATGTTTTTAATTTATCAGCATAGACATAAATATATTTTTCTAGCCTTAAAGAGCTTTTACACATTTATTATCGAATATATTAATAAAGCGTATGCTCCTTGGCTAAGTAATAATATACATATCAATCTTATTTATTAATATTGACAACTCAAAGTCTCAAACCACCACCAAAAGAAGAAATTATGGAACTCTTAGTAGCATTTGATAACCATCTGAAATATCCAAGACAAGTCAATGATTTCATACAACTTAAAGGAAATATATATATGTAATTAAATTCGGACACCAACTTGATAATTAATGGTGTATGGTTTATGCCCTGCATATATACAGTCCAGTGAGACAACAATATCCATGTATAATATATGTAGTGTACGAGATAAATTAAAGATCTGGAAATATAATTTTTATAAAAATTGCACTTAATAATTAGAAACAATATATGTAAATATTAGATTAAAAAAAAATCAATGTCAAGGGGTCCGTGAAGAAGACAGTGTGCTGTAAGTTCCTCCAATCCCGTTGTCAACCTTCCTGTTTGTATAGATCACATGAGAATTTAAATAAAATAGTAATCGATTTCGTCCAAATATATGTTATCTTTAAAATAACAAAGGCGTGACGTTATTGTCGGTATAATAATATTCACTATCAACACTACAAGTTACCTCTACAATGAGACCAAGGATTAACAAAATAATATACCTTATCTAATATAAAAAGGTTACTAAGGATATCTTGGTCGCTGTTATATTAAAAGATAACTTCCACTCTTTTAGTTTTACTTGAATATACAATAACATTTGTAGTCTTGTTCTACCCATCGTTTTCGACAATTAATGTAATATGATTCCAGATGATAGTACGAGAATATATATCGCTGTTCTTTATTCGTTTTACGATTTACCCTCACATTCCTGTTTACAGCTTATCTCTTATATGAATCTTTAGTATTAGTTGAATTGGTTATGATTAATAGTTTATAATGTGAATATTATTCTGTCTACAATATACGTGAGATCATATTTTGATAATACATTTTTTTGTGATAGTGGAGTTTTTAAAAATCTTTTAAACTACATGATGTTAACTTTTCTAAAAAAAATATGTATATTGGTACAATGTTAAATTAGTATTACTATAACCATAACCATTAATCTACATTAGAAACATGAATTTAACCACTACGAATGTTATTATTTATCGTAAATGTTTTTTTTCGTGGGTTCATAATTTTTCGTTAAAAAATTCTAATACACATAAATAGTTTCGGTTTTGGTTCATATAATTGACCCCTAGTATATTAAATCATTTTTTACTTCGTAAAAAATTAAAATATATGTTTACTTTGGTTTATTAAGCAATTAAATTAATTTATAATAAAAAAGTTGTGTAATGTTCATTGTCTACATTCTGTAATTAAATACACCGTTTAGGTTTTGTATTTTATTATTTGATACAGTTGTAGTTGCAAATTTGAAAAAAGAATAGAATATTATATTATTTACATATGTGACGAACTCGGATCATTGAAAGATTCTCACGTTTTAAAAACAATTTTATGATCTTTAATGTATCAGATCTCTTATATATTAATTGAGAAGTAGTTTAAGTGGATTATGCTTATGTGTCAACTTCTTAGAACTTCAACATTAAATTGTTATAATTCCATTGGTTAAAATTTTCTAATATTTTTTAACCAAAAAACTCTCATCAAAAAGAAAATCTTGTAAAATATTCCAACAACAATAATGTTTCATCTTTTAAAGTTCTAAATTATTAACTTAACCATCAAAATACAATAATGTTTTCTCACATTTCAAAAATGTGCATTAACAAATGTCATCAAAACGAAAAAGTCTAGATTATTCACAAAAGTAATTAATCTCTATATATTTTTAAAAAGAAAATTTATTAACTCAACCACAATGATAGACTAATATATTTTTTTATTTAAATCTAAAAACAAAATACTCAAATGATCTATCCCCTAAAATAGGAAATGGAAAAAATTAAATTAGTGACAAAAATTATTATCATATTTAAGTCAATTTTTATACTCATCAATTTGATAATATCCTAATAAATAATTTATATCATCTGAACAAAATATCCAAAGATTTGAATTTTATTATTAGTAAGTAGAAAATATTTTTATTATTAAAAAGCACATAACATAATTTACATTTTATAAATATATTTTAGGGAGACTTACAAAAATACACCTTTGTATTGTCTGTTTTTC
>OVAN01001062.1:0-42836 GCA_900406275.1 Anastatica hierochuntica | reverse complement strand
TCACCCATGATTTCAGCAAACTCAAATTCTTCAATAACCTCCAACAACTTCTCTTTCTTATTTTGTCTCTCTAGACGCGAAGGTTCAGGCTCGAATTCAAGAAGATTCACGATCCCTTGGCTTCTAGTATGAGTCCTGTTCATGCACCTGAAAGCACAAAAACAGAGAAGAAAAAGAAGAGATTAAACAAAATAAAGAAAAATGCCTTAGGCACGCAATAATCCTAAGTTCTAAGACTCCCTATTGGTCCCCGGCAACGGCGCCAAAAAACTTGATAGCTCAGGTTTTCGCCCGAGAAAAAAATGCAAGCGCACAAAAATATGTTGTAGTGGTTCAGGATCGAATCCACAGAGACCAAAGGTAGCACGAAGAATGTCAGATAAAACAGCGGGCTAAAGCTAAAAAGATGTCTTTTAAAGAGATGCAAATATCAAAATTAAGAAAACAATGAGAGTNGGTCCCCGGCAACGGCGCCAAAAAACTTGATAGCTCAGGTTTTCGCCCGAGAAAAAAATGCAAGCGCACAAAAATATGTTGTAGTGGTTCAGGATCGAATCCACAGAGACCAAAGGTAGCACGAAGAATGTCAGATAAAACAGCGGGCTAAAGCTAAAAAGATGTCTTTTAAAGAGATGCAAATATCAAAATTAAGAAAACAATGAGAGTAAGCAAGCAACAACGGGGTGTAAATCAATCAAAGAAGTGTTGGGCATTGGGTATTCTGAAGGAAACAATTCATTAGTGACTCAAATTATAGATTAGGAAACAAGTTTTAAATCGTTTTGAACTCAAACACTAATATAGAACTGATCTACTTCCGTAGTATCAGTTCCCTATGTATTAGAAATCCCGAGACTAACTTCCGTTGACTCTCGATTTCTAATCATGCATTCCTAACATGTTTGATATGTTCACAATTCACTTAAACATCAACTTCCATTGGCTTAAGAAGAATTACTCATCTAAGATTCTTTCAGGCATTTAATCGAACACTTTCCAGAAATTAAATTACCTATGATTAGAAACTAAGTGATCAGTTTAATTTCATGCATTACAAACAATCCTAGATGAAGACCCAATTGATTAAATCTCTAATCATACAATTCTATATCAAAAAATCATGAATCCTTATGTGAGAACCCTAAACCCAACTAATAGACTACTCACTCATAATAATCGCATAAACACATATCAAATCAAAGAGTGACATGATTGTATTTAACAAAAATACGAGTAAAGGGTTCAGAAAGCTTCTCAGATTCGAAGTACAAAGATGCTTTTTCTCCCTAGGTTACAAAATCAATCTCTGCTCTCAAAAAGTCTGTAAAAGTGCATAATGAAACGGAAAACACGAGCCTAGGTCTTAGTATTCAAATCCGGTTCAAAATAAGTTCGGTCCGGTTCTTCGTAAAATCGGTCCGCAAAACGGGACAGGGATCAATCGATCCACAGACAGGGATCGATCGATCCTTGTCCATCTGTCTGGATATTTTCCAGCCTTCAAGAAACTTCCTTCGATGCTTGAAATCCATCCAAAATGTATTCTTTTCTCGCATCCGAACTCGATTCTTGTAAAACTAGTAAAGAACACAAATTCGCACCAAAAAGATCCGAATATATATTAAAAACCATAATTTTCATGAGAAAACCATAATAAAAACAACTAAAATACTGACACTTCAGAACTGTCTGTAGAAACCCGCATGGTCAAGGAAGCTGTGAATATTTTTGAGCGAAGTAGGGGGTTGCGGACTTGTCATCACCTCGATTTTAGCTTTGTCTACTCGATACCTTTCTTCGAAATCCTGTGACTAAGAACAATTTTATCTTGCACCATGAAGTGACACTTCTATCAGTTTGGAACCAGATGCCTTTCTTCACATCATTCTAAAACCCTGTAAAAGCTAGATAGACAATTATAGACGAAGAACCATAATACAGAGAAGTCATCCATAAAAAATTCCCTGATGTCTTCAATAAATTCAGTAAAAATAGACATCATGCAGTGTTGAAAAGTCGTTGGTGCATTGCATGGCCCAAATGGCATCCTATGGTAAGCATATGTCCCATAGGGACATGTGAATGTGGTCTTCTCCATGTCCGTCAAATGGATGGGAATCTGAAAGAAACCTGAATAGCCATCAGGAAACAATATTAAGGATGATTGGCAAGTCTTTCAAGCATTTGATCAATAAAAGAAAGAAGAAAGTGATCCTTTCTCGTGGCCGAGTTCAACTTTCTTTTGTCTATGAATATCATATGGCATGTGATTGTCCTAGTGGGAATGAGCTCATTCTTCTCATTGGTGATGACAATGATCCCACCTTTCTAAGGTACTACATGGGCTAGACTCACCCAGGTGTTGTCAGAGATAAGATAAATCACACCTGCACCCAAAAGTTTTAGAATCTCTTTCTTAACAACTTCCGTCCATTTTGAAATGGGTCTCCTCTGATGTTCAATGGAAGTCTTGGATTCATCCTCCAAGTGGATCCTTTGCATACAGAGATCTGGAGAAATACTAGTGATATCATCTAGAGAGTACCCTAATGCTTTTTTATACTATCCCAATTTTGAAAGAGGCAAAGCAGTCTCAGCATTATTCATGTTAGCATTTATAATCATAGGGTATGTATCTCAGAATTGAGACCTAAGGAAATGTATCTCAATCCTGTAGGCAATGGCTTAAGGTCGAGCTTTGGAGCTTTCAGCTCGCTCCAATCGGACTCTGAACTCGTCGCCATTTATGTAGATGTCGCAGAAGATGGCTCTTCGAGCTTGATGTATGCGACTTGTTTCTACATTGTTGGTGCCGAGTCCAGCAACGCAGCAACTTCAGATGTATCTTCATTGATGTGTATAGATTTTTCATGCATTCTAGAGCTTATTTTATCCATATTTTGATAGATTTTAGGTTGTATATAATGCATTTAAGTGTTAGAATCCATCTTGTTTATAAGTTGAGTATAGTTTAGGATTTTTGTCTTTGCATTGCATTCTTTTGCATTTGTAGGTACAACCTTTCGATGAGCAAGTTGAGAGCTTGGGATGATGGATTCTTTATGGTTAAATGGTGAAGAAACAAAGTGAATCAAGAGCCAACTGCAAGTGGAGAAGAGGAGTATATGCAAATAATACGTCATTCTGACGACAATTAAAAGAACAAGAAGAAGAAGCTGCCAAGGTGAGCTGCCATCGACCTCAAGGTCGATGGTAGCCCACTTTGGGTCGATGTCAGCCTTAGTTGAGGTTCTGTTGCCCAAGGTGAGCTGCCATTGACCTCAAGGTCGATGGTAGCCTACTTTAGGGCGATGCTAGGCCACTCTAATGGGATTTAATGCTTCTAGGGCACCCTCTCTTCTCCCTTTTAGTATACATCCATCCTCTAAGCCTCCAAAAACATTTGTGCTACCTAAGCTTGTGTTTTTGTGTGTTCTTGATGTGTTCAAGATTGATTTAAAGATTTGTAAACACTTTGTGCTTTAATCTTTTTAAATCATTCATGTGTTTGTCTTCTCTTTATTCTATTGTTCTTCTTTGTTCTTCATCAAGTTTCTTCCTTTTTCCAAGATTTTTCCTTTCTCACAAAGTTGGGATTTTCTTGGATCTTCTTGAGTTTCTTTGCATTTAGTCATCTCATCTCTTCTCTTCTCATCTCGTCTCACTTTCTTCTCACTTCAAGCATGAATTCTCAAGAAGCTTGTGACACTTCTTCGATTTCCATGGGTCTTAGTGAGTAAAGAACATTAGATCTTGAGATATGGTAGCTTAAGATTAGATCTAAGATTGTAATGGATATTAGACTTGGTCTTGGAATATATTCCTACTAGATCTTATTTAGTTATTCAAAGTTCATTGCTTGCTCATTGACACCTAGAAAGTGTTCGATGAATTTCTTGAGAGAACAAAATCTATGTTTTTCACTTTGAGCTATCAGATTAGTTTTCCCAATGGGAACATAAGGTGTTAAATGGTTAAAGGGACTAGTAGTTTGCTATCACATACATGTTTAGATAGGCAACAAATGAGAGTTCAGCCTTGTAATGTGTATAGGTGAATAGATCTTCGCTATGAGAGTGGGTAGACCGATTAAGGAGGGATCTTTGGCCTAGGAATAGCTTCGATCATCTAATAAAGTCTATGGAAACCCAATTGCATTCTTGGATTTAATTTTAAACAATCTCCATGTCTCAAAATCGATTTCTTCCATCTTGAGTCTTGCATTGTTTGTCTTGATTTTGCAAATTAGCTACTTGCTTTAACCTTGTGCTTGCTTGGTTGGTTCATTCGTTGCATTTATATTAGTGTGTTTAGGTTGTGTTTTCATCTAGATTAGTAGTTTAAGTATCAACTGTCACCTCTCTTCCTATTTGTTTAGCTTAGGAGATATTGTGTATTCCTAGTACTTAAGTCTCTAGTTCGCGTGGGTTCGACCCTCAAGTTCTACAATCGACGTAGCCGCATACATGCGGTTTAATGAGGACTGTTAGTTGATTAAGGTTTATAAATTTAAAACTTGAAGAAGTTAATCACTAGCGAAATCTAGCCTCATCAATTTTTTGGCGCCGTTGCCGGGAATTAAATAGGTTCTCATTAGAATTTTAATTTTTCTTTAGACTAAGCTTTCTTATATTTTTCTTTATTTTGTTTGTTAACTAACTTTCTTTTGAGTGTTTGTTCTTTTTGCAAGGTTCAACACAAGCAAGAAAGAAGATGTCTTTCAACATGAATTCAATTTTGAAGGCTATGTTGGAAGAACAAGAAAGAGGGATAGCTTGGAGCCCCACAAGCTATCAAGGAGCATATGAGACATTCACTTCACAAGAGTATTTTCCTTATGGAGAAGAAGCTCAAGAGAACAATCAATGGTACCAATCTCTCCAATTTTTCCCTTTGTCCAAAGAAGAGGAGAAACATAATTTGCTAAGGCAATTTATGGAAAATGAAGAAAGGGACAAGTTTGAGAGAGAGAGAGAATGTTTGATGAGATTAGTATCAAGATAGATGTTTTGCACCAAGGTGTTGGCATGGATAATATTAGAGCACACATGGTGTCAACCGAGACTAATCTTACACAAGGGATCGAAGTCAAAGGAAGAAGATGCGTTCCTTCTTATAAAACCAATGAGGAGCCAACTTCTATAGCTATTGGAGAAGATTTTGTAGAAGGAGCTCAATACTTGGAAAAATTCCTTAAAGAAGCTAATGAGTCCATGGAAGAACTTGAGTCACTCATTAGAAATGCATCAATTGACAATGTTGTCAGAGAATAGGGAGAAGAAACCGAGACCATGCCTATAATGAGTAACTCACTTACAAGCATTAAGGAGGAAATTGGTAACTATTGGAAACCCATTGAAGCACCTTGTGAAGATTTCTAACTTCTTCATTTTGAAGGAAATGAGGAAAACTCCATCAACATGAAAACGGTTTCAAGCAAAGAGGAAACAACACTAAAAGACTTCTACTTTACACAATAGGAAGAAGAGATCATAGAAGAATTTGAGAAGCTCTTTGGATGTCCTAGTGAAGAAGATTTGAATGCTAAGCTTGAAAAGGATGAGGAAAATAGATGGCGTCTTTCATCCAAAGAAGAAGAAGATGTGCGATCCATTGCCAAAGAGTATACCAAGGGTGAAGAGCCTAAGGAGAAAGAGGATGTGAACTTTGAAGAACCTAAAAATAGAGTTCAAGAAGAAGAATCTCCTATGGTATAACCCTTTGACAAGCATCTAAATGCAATCTCCATGAAAGAAGGAAGGAGACTAAATGATCCAAAAAACATACTCTTTGGGAGGTAAGGATGAATGAGTTTAGGGGGTGGTTCTACGATGAGTATGAGCCGAGTGATCCATAGTATCATCAAGGGAACCTAAAAGGAAAGTCAAGATAAGGGACTTTAAACAAAGCGCACTTGGGAGACAATCCCACGAATATCCTTTTATTATGCTTTAGTTTAAGTCTTTGATTTTGCTTGTGTCGTGGTTGGCTTGAAAATGTTTTTAGGCAAGTTAGAAGCTTGTAGCTCTTTGAGTTGAGCTTAATGATTTAAGATGCTTTCTAAGTGCAATTTGCTAATGATGATTTAAATTTGATTTAGACACTTGATTAAGGACACCTAAGCGTAGTGTTTATGCATGAATTTGATTTCGTGTGGTATTATATTAGCATTAGATTGGTGCATTTGATCCTAGTTTTGTGATAAATGATTAGTTTCTAAGTTACTTGTTTGAATCCATGAATAATTTGAAATAGACATAACCTAGGAAAATGTCTAGTTCAAGAATTTGAGTTTGATTTTGTCTTAAGAAATGAATTTGACATGATTGATTAGGAAATGAAATGTTGATTTAAGTTTGAGTTTGGAAGTTGTTTAAATGATTTTTTTAAGTTGATTTGAGTAGAACCGATTGAATATTGACTTTTTCTTGAAATAGATCATGGTTCATACTCTCAATTAGTATTTCATTAGGATTTAATTGTCTCTTGATACTTACATTACTTAATTCTCTTATTTAAGTACAAATTAAATCAAAGACTAATAGGAAAAGCACATGAGAAGATACTCAAGGAGAACAAAGAAGCTTTCAAAGACATCCTTCTTCAAAAGCCGATCCTAACTCCTACGCTTCATCCACTCGACACCCATACATATGAGTGTCCAAAGGTACACCTACAAACCATTGTGAATACCATTGGATATTTTCCTTTTGATGTATGTTTTTAAAGAGTCACTCTATGCCAGTCCGATGTTTTTGGATGCCCTACGCTTATCTAAAAAATTTGCCCTTCCATAAACTATAGGAACATAAGAAATATTACACAAAAAGTTCATGAGTTTTTTCTGAGTTCCACAGAAAAGTTTGCAAAAAAAAGACATAAAGTTTTATTTTCGAAATATAGCTCTTTTTGCATTTTTTCCTGCAAAATCATCCATTAAACTCATATAGTCGAGTTTTCTACCATAGCTGTCTCAATTGATAACAAAGCCAACCCATTCAACTGCTCTTGTGACATGGTAGATCGCAAATTATTTTTTATCAACTTCAACTTCAAAAACTTATTTCTGCGGTGGCAACTGAGACTGGAATGGTCAACAATATGCGATAAGCAATTTCTGTGTTTGGATAACAACCCTCCCTTTTCTTCACAAAATCAAGCACTTCAATAGGCTTCTGAATTTCCTTTTGTATTACTTCTCGAAGAACTTCAGTTCCATAAACAAATCATCACCAACTATATCATAATGTGTATCATGTCTTAAGGAAGCCTCCAGTTTCATACATGATTCTCCCAAAATATCATCACTTGCTGATGTTAGTTTCTTTAAATCAAACAAAAATCCGAAAGTTTGTTCATACCTTTGGAGTTTTTCAAACCTCGACTCAAAAGAAACCAAAGCCTGATCCATAAGTGTGTTGAAACAATCAATCCTAAAGCTCTCTTCTGGCGATAGTAGAACACCTTCATTAACTATCTCTCTGTCCTCATCAAAATGTTTTCTTCTTCTTATGACACGCTTTTTCTTCGCAGGAGATTCGGCTTCTATCTCCATATCATCTGCAGTTTTGTAGCCTTAGACTTTCCTTCCTCGAAACCAGTCTCCCAATATTTTTGGAAATAAGACACAAGCCCTTTAAGATGGTGCAACATCAATATCAATGTTTTCTTATTCTAGAATCTTGCTAACTATGCTAACAACAGAGAGAAGGTCATACCAAATAACCATACCAAACAAGAACTCAAAACCTCCAATCCCATGTGTTTCACTCAAAGCAAGAGATTCAACATCACTTCATGTTCCTGGGTCATCAATACTCTCAGCCAAACAAAGTAAAGCTTCTTTGATTTCTTGCATTTGAAACCATATTGCTTTGACACTTTCAGCATGACTTTCCCAGTGTGTTTGAGACAAAGATTTAAGGGTTAATCCTTTGACCGAACTTGTGAATATGTCCCACCTATTTGTCGAAGAAGCAAACAAGTAGTATATTCGCTGAACAATTCCGAAAAACGACACGGCTTTTGTGGAAGATGAAGCTATATCACACAATACAAGGTTAAGACCATGACAACAACACGGTGTAAAAAATTCCCTTGGACTAATTTCCAGCAACCTCTTTTGAACTCTTTTATTCTTTCCTTTCATATTAGATCCATTGTCATATCCTTGTTCTCTCACATTATCAATATTTAACTCTAACTCAACTAAGGCATGTTGAAGCGAAGAGAAAATACCTTCTCCTGATTTATCTTTGACAATTAAAAATGTCAAAAAGAATTCCTAAATCTTGGTTGGCGTTGCAGACATATTCACACATTGAATAACCAAAGTCATATGTTCTTTGTGACTAATATCCAGAGTACAATCTAGCATTATGGAGTAGTATTTTGAGTCGTGAATCTTCTTCATGATCATAACTTTGATCTACCCGGCAAGCATTGCAATCAATTCGTTCTGAATCTTGTGACTGAGGTAATGCGAATATATTTCTTTTCTTTCAATTCGTCTCACATGTTCCCTCATCACTGTATCGAACTCTGCAATCATCTCAATAAGACCCAAAAAATTCCCATTATTTGTCGGGCCAAGTTTCTCACTATCCCCTCGAAATGCCAAATTTCTTTGAGCTAGAGTTTTCACCACCACAAATATTCTCAACAATACTTCTCTCCAATGACTTTTCTATCTGTTTAATTCTTCTTGAGCATGCTTATCAATTGTCTGCACTTTCTGTAGTCTCATCTCCAACTCTTTCCAATTTGTCATGCAAGTTACATGATCATGAGACACTTCATGTTCTTTTAACCTTCCAAAAAAATTTCTCCAATCATTATACCCCGTTGTTGCCAAATAACCACCATTTTTTTCATGCCTGAACAACTTGCAGCAAAAACAAAAAGCTTTATCCAAAGCTTTTGAGTATACCAGATCTCTTGTGTAGAATGCTAGTGAAAAGTGCCTACCAAAAGCATCTTTAGAAAACTGATAATCACTTGATAGCCTTGTAATAAGACCTTTTTTAACCAACATATCCCTAAGTTTCATATCAATATTTCCCTAATTTCCATATCATAATTATCAGAAATATCTTCTTTTTGCTATTCGCTTTCCTCATCACCTTGATTTCCAATCTCGTCTTGATGAGTCTCTTTATATTAATCAAAATTCTCAGGCTCGAAGTTCAGACCAATATCATTGACATCTTCATGATTATTTTCTTCTCCTTGAGTGCTAATTCCTTCATCAATATTAGGATTTTCAGAACCTTGAACTTTTACATACTTAAACATAGAACCTGCTATAGACTTCACAAATTCTTCTTATTTCTTCTTGTTTCTTCTTCTTGTTTTTTTTTTGGCATCCTGATGGTTGACTTTTTATTACTCCACAAGGTTTAGTTTTCTTTTCTCTAGCTTGTTTGCGTTTTTCTATTTTTAACGGTGCCATTATCTGTCCATACGGAAAAAGAAAGAATTATGAAAATTTTAAAAAATTAAAGACAAATTTTGTAGAGTTCAATTAAAAAATAATAAAATTATTTGTAGATCTCTCACCTGTGCCACAATTGACAATTGAGAAAGCTAATTATAATGATTTTTGAATGATGTCGTGGTGTGTGTTTAAAATCACTCTGTTCCATATAGTAATGAACTAAAATCCTTTCAACTGAATAATCAGTTAAAGTTTTTATGACTTGATTCGAACAATGATTTCTTACTTTCTTAGAAACCTTTAGATTGACAATCAACGATGATGTACACCACATGAATTTCAAAAACCTAATTTTATTTTTTTAAATCAAATTTGAATCACCAATCAGTTACATACTAAAGTAATTTACTAGTTTTGATCTTAATGATAATTACAATTAAAAACGTACCTTAATACCTTGATTTAGAGTAGAAGAGAACGATAGAAGAGTAGAACATGAAAAACGTCGTTTATGAGTTAAAATTGTTTAACCTTAGATTAATTTTTCAATATTAGAATTTCAAGAAAAAAAATATCAAAAAGTCCCAAGTATATCAAATTTTTTTTTAAAAGGCCCTAAATATTGTTAAAAAAAGATGCCCATATGTTTTATTCAAACATATATATGTTTTAAAAAGGCCCACAAGTATTGTTAAAAGCCTTCTAATATTTTTTTGATGCATATGGTTCCATTTTATTAAAGGGCCTACAAATTGTTTTTTTTTAAATGCCCCACAAATTTGAGGCCCTAATCCATGGCTTCTTCTGCCTGTGTTGTGGATCGGGCCTGGGTCATTCTCATGATTTAGGATTCACCGAGACGGTGAAATTTAAGTATGGGGAGGGGCTTAATACTAATTTTATTTTGAGTTGTGATGTTTACTCTTACTTCATGCATATTTGAGTCTTGCATTGCATATAGAAATGATTTGAGAATAACAAAAAAAAATGAATTTCTTTTCCAAATCATGACATATATATATTGCATCCATTTGTAAATACTTATGTTGTTAAGAGCATATAGGATTACATTTTGCATACGGAACAATGATAGAATAGCCTTGTAGATAGTTAAGTCTTAGTTAATGTTCAATGCCCTCATTAGAAGTACAATAATACTTAAACGACCTAGAATTCAAAGGAAAATCCATCTTTGAAATTAAGCTCTTGAAGTCTTAGGTGAATGTTAAAGCTAGTTATAATCTAAGGCTAATCTAAACTAAGTGAAATTTAAACTTGACTTAATAATCACGAGACACTTGAGCTATGTTTACAATTTTTTACCACCCTTCTTGGCTCAAGTGGCTACTTTCACTTTTAGAATAGTTACCTCACCCTTATCAACCATTTGACCTTTCTTTGAAACCCCCTATGAATTTGAATGTGAGGCCTCTTTAGGAAAGTGCACACATGGGAAAAAACCCGTGTGCAAAGAAGTTGAATGACAAGGGAATGGTTCCTTAGGAATAGCCTTACTTTAAGGCTAATTAGAAATATATGGAGGTTGTTCTTTGATGTTCATTTTGGCTGGGTATGGGAATGTGTTGGTATCTCAACCATGGGAAGTAGAGCTTTAATGTTAGATTATCCAATGTTTGAGTTGGGAATAAGAGAAAGAGAAAATCGAAAAAGGAAAGAAAGAAAAGAAAAAAAAGGGACTAGAGATTAGAAAAAGATTAGCTCTAACCTTAGGATATAAAAGCCTAGAGAGTCCAAACTCATAGTCTAAGAAAAGAAAAATGAATCAAAAGTTTGATTAAAAAGTGACTCTAGAAAGATACAAAGAAGGTTGGAAGCTAAGTGCAAAATGAAAATGAATCTCTAGTTGTTACAAGGTTAAGAGAAAAATGAGCTTAATTGGATGTAAGGATTTTGGTTTTAAGGACTTAAGTGGGAAACACAAAGGGTAGATGAGTAGACTTACGCACTTTTGGGTGGAAATCATTAGAGGTAAGTAAGACCTTGTATGCATAAGTTGTTTGACTCCACCTCACTTTTGCCTAATGTCTTGCACTAATATTTGAGAGAAATCACCTTTAAAATGAGTGAAACCTTCTCTTTGAACACTTCTTCTTATTATTAGCCTTTCTCTTACCAAACCAAACGGGTTAGATACTTTGCCCATAAGAAAATAACACATATGAAAGCTTAATTGAATGTTAATGAGATTGGTTGAGGAAGTGACTTGAGGATGCTTAGCCTAGGTTCCTAGAGATGGTTTTGTGATGAATATGGCAAAGTAAACTGAGTCTTTGTTGATCCATGCATTATGACACTTATCTATAGGACATTGAGCATAAGGCATCTCTATTCTAATGTGGTTTTGAGTTCCCACTTGCAAACCTCACTCCCGGGTTTGGTCTTTGTTGTTTGCTTGAGGACAAGCAAATGACAAGTCTGTGGGAGTTGATATTTACATATTTTCATGCATTCTAGAGCTTATCTTATCCATATTTTGATAGCTTTTAGGTTGTATATAATGTATTTAAGTGTTAGAATTCATCTTGTTTATAAGTTGAGTCTGGTTTAGGATTTTCGTCTTTGCATTGCATTCTTTTGCATTTGTAGGTACAACCTTTGAATGAGCAACTTGAGAGCTTGGGATGATGGATTATTGATACTTAAAAGGTAAAGAAACAAAGAGAATCATGAGCCAAGTGCAACTGGAGAAGAGGAGTATATGCAAATAATATGATATTCTGAGAGCAATTGAAACAAGAAGAAGAAGAAGAAGCTGCTAAGGTGAGTTGCCATCAAACTCAAGGTCAATGGTAGCCCACTTTTGGTCGATGCCAGCCTCAATTGAGGTTTTGCTGCCCAAGTGAGCTGCCATCAACCTCAAGGTCGATGGTAGCCTACTTTTTGGCGATGCTAGGCCACTTTGACGGGATTTAATTCTTCTAGGGCACCCTCTCTTCCCCCTTTTAGTATAAATACATCCTATAAGCCTCCAAAAATATTTGTGCTACCTAAGCTTGTGCTACCCAATTGCATTCTTGGACTCGATTCTAAACAATCTCCATGTCTCAAAATCGATTTCTTCGATCTTGAATCTTGCATGGTTTTTCTTGGCTTTGCAAATTAGCTACTTGCTTTAACCTTTTGCTTACTTGTTTGGTTAATTCGTTCCATTTATATTAGTGTATTAGGTTGTGTTTTCATCTAGATTAGTAGTTTAAGTATCAACCGTCAATTCTCTTCCTATTTGCTTAGCTTAGGAGATATTGTGTATTCCTAGTTCTTGAGTCTCTAGTTCTCGTGGGTTTGACCCTTAAGTACTACAATCAACATAGCCGTATACTTTCGGTTTAATAAGGATTGTTAGTTGATTAAGGTTTATAAATTTAAAAATTGAAGAAGTTAATCAATAGCGAAATTTAGCCTTATCATTCATTCATAAATCCATACTCACTCTCAATCTTAGTCAAGGCGACTCGTAGTGGATCCTCTGTGTACAGCTCTTCGACAGAGTCCTCAATCACATCTGTAAGTGTCTCGATCCAAAACATGTGCCCATAATTGGTAGGTTTCTTCATGGACTTCTCAATGTTGAATCTCATAGTCAACTTCCCGAGATGGAGATATGTCTGACTGTTCTGCACGTCAATCAAAGCTCTAGCAGTGGATAAGAACAGTCTACCCAAGATAATAGGATCTTGGGGTTCTTCTTCAAGCTCTAAGACCACAAAATCAGTAAATACGTAGCCTTCTCCAACTCCAACGAGAATGTTGTAAAGAATACCCACTGGTCTACGAGTCGATCTATCAACAAGTACCAATGTCATCCTTGTGGGCTTGTAGTTGACAAAATTCAACCGCTGAGATAATGACAAAGGCATAATACTAACATCAGACCCCAAATCACAAAGACATATACGTAAGTGATCCAATCCTGCATCACAATACAAACGGTCCTGGATGTTCTCGTTTCTCTGGCGCAATGTTCTGTAGAACTGCGCTGCACTCTGCAGTAAGTACTGAGACATCCTGCTCTAAAGTCATTCTATCAGAAAGATTCTCCTTCATGTACCTTTTAAGAGAAGCTACCATCTTGACTGCTTCAACGAAAGGAAACTAAACGTGTAATTCACCAACTAGATTCTTTAACTTTTCATATTCTCGTTCCTTGACATCTAGACGGGGTCTTGAGGGGTAAGGAGGCTTGGGAACATAAGGTGGGGGTGGTACATACTCATCCTCATCCTCTAATTTCCTCGTTTCGTAATAAGAAGCATATGTGTTCATGTCATGACAAGGATCGGTCGATCCCTCAGTAAAGATCGGTCGACCCTTGTCTCTCTGCCATATGCTTAAAAAATGGATTTTGAAAAGGATCGATCGCTCTCTAGGCAGGGACTGGTCGATCCTTGTCTGCTTTCCCTTGACGAATTCTACACCTGCACCTCTTTTCCACTTTGCAATTTGATAGCACTGCAATACTCCTAAGGATTATTCTCTAGTTTGCCTGGCAAAATATCATGTGGTGCTCGATTCCCAGTGGATGTCTGAGCGACTTGAGTTTCCAGCAATTTTATATGAGGTTCAAAGTTTCAAATTTCCTATTGAGATCACTTTACATGTTGTCCACTTTCTTATTGATGTCCGATGCAGACGTGGACTGATTTTCAAAAACTTGTTGTAGCATTTGTTTTAGATAACTATGTTGGGAAGATGCAGAAGATTGTCCCTAGTTCTGATTCTGATAGCTTGACTGGTTGTTGTTCCTGAAATTTCCTGATCCATACTGTTGCTTCTGTTGATACCTATTCTTTCCGAAACCATTGTTCTGATTCTTATTCTTACTTTGATACCCGAACAAACTTGAGTTCTGGAGCTTGTTCTGCTAATTGAAACCTCTGTTCCCATAGTTTGCTTGGCCTCCAATGTAATTCACGTGTGCTTAATTATCATTGAGCTCTTCGGCTACGAACTCTTGGTACATTTTTCCGAGTATATGTTCTTGGAAACTAGGTCCATCATTCTGTTCACCAACATAGTGTACTCATTTTTACTCTCTTCTTATCAGCTCATCAACCTTTGACTGCAAATAATCAATTCTCTAAGTGTCAGGTGCTAAGCTTCTTGTACTGCGATCATAATCTGACATATGGTTCGCGTGGCTAGATTCCATTTTCTCGATAAGAGTGTAGGGTTCCTCAACCGTCTTGGTCATAAAATCGCCATTACTAGCAGTTTTCATTGCGTTCTGGTAACGTTCATCCACTCCAATATAGAAGATATTCAGTAGGTTTATGTTGGTGTTTCCATGATGTGGACAATCAACCTTGTACTACCTAAATCTTTCCCAAGCTTCATAAAAACTCTCAGTAGCAATATGTCGGAAGCTTGCAAAATTATTTCTCAGGAAGGTAAACCTGGACTTGGTAAAAAAATGTCCCAAGAAGGCAGCTCTGGTCTCTTCCCAAGTGGTGAGATATCCAGGTGCGAGAGCAATCAACCATCTAGGAGCTTTATTTGCAAGAAAAAAATGGAAAAGCCTCACTTCAAAGGATCTTCAAGTACCCCATTGCTTAAAATAGTGCTGTAAATGGCTTCGAACCTCTCTAATTGGTGCATAGGGTTCTTGGTAGATAACCCATGGAACTGGTTTTGTTGCACCAAACTGATGAAACCAATCTTGATCTCAAAGTCCCTCCTATCTATAGGAGGTGGGGGGATCCCAGCTCGATCTGCATAGAACACTTCAGGAGTATCATAATGCGCCAGAGTCAACCTTAGTTGAGGCGGATTTTGATTAGCACATTGATTCCCCACAGCTACAGTATTGTATCCACCCACAAAAAGAGGATTGTCCTGAATCTGTAGATTTTCAAAATTATCACCTATACCAACTTTAAACTCAAAGTCCAGAATATCTTCAAGTGACTTCCCTTTCTTTTGTTGCCTCTCTAAATTTTCAAGTTCCTGCTCAAACTCAAGAAGATTTTCTTTTTCTTGGCTCCTAGTGTGAGGTCTGTTCATGCACCTGAAAGAACAAAAACAAAGAAGAAAAAGAAGAGATTAGGAAAAAAAAAATATGCTTTAGACACGAAATGATTCAAACCTCTAAGACGACCTACTGGTCACAGGAAACAGCGCCAAAAAACTTGATAGCTCAGGTTTTCACCCGAGAAATCACTACAATCGTACAACGAAGTACATTGTAGTGGTTTGGGATCGAATCCTCATAGATCAAAAATCACACGAAAACCTATGAATCACATGCGGGCTAAGACAAAAAAGAATAGTTGTAAAAGATGCAGTAAATCGAGAAATGCAAACTAAAGCAACGAAATAGGTTGGTTGTAAATCATTCAGAGAATACGCTGGCCACAAGGTGTTCTCAGGGAAATCATTTCATCAGGGTTGCAGGTTTGTTATCAGGGAAACATTTAAGGGCCATCTTTAACTCAATTCACAAGATTGTAATTAACCTACTTCTGTAGCACTAACTATCTATCTTTAAGGATCCTAGACACTAACTTCCGTTGAGTTTGAATCCGAAATGCATTCTAAACATGATTCAATTGTTCACAAATTGCTTACACATCAATTTTCATTGGCCTAAGAAAATTTGCTCATTTATCTTTCTTGCAACCCTTTAATCAAACACTTGCGCTGCGTTAAACAACCTCAAGTCATAAACTAGGTGATCAATCTAGTTTAAGCATTAAGAGCAAAGATAAACGAAGATCAGTTGATAATTCCCCGATCTAACAACCTAATAATCAAAGATTCATGAAGTTCCCTTATGAGAAACCTTAAACCCAACTAGAAAACTACTCACTCATAGTCAAAGAACAATCACAAAAGAATCCATAGGAAAACATGTGGTAATTGCAATTGAAAGAGTAAAAGGGTTCAGAAATCTTCTCCGAAACGAAGTACATGTATAGATCCATCTCCCTTTTGTTACAAAGCTCTATGTTTGCTCGAAATCTCAGAAAAACAACATAATGCAAGATAGAACACAAGTCTAGGTATTAAATATATAATTTGGGTCTCAAATTTCGATTTGGTTCAAAAGGAATATGGTATGCGTCATTACAAGAAGCGGACGCTCTCTCTGTAGGGAGCGGTCGATCCTTGTTCGCCTGGCTGGATCTCTATTTCTTCAAACAATGCTTCCTTCAAGCATGCTAATCTCATCCAATATGTGTTCTTTTCCGCGCATCTAGCTTATTACCTGTAAAAACAATAAAGAACACAAAACCTCTCCAAAGAGATACATATTAAAATACCATATATCTCAAATAAAACCATAGAAAAATCTCATAAAATACGAATACATCAAGAATCAGCCCCTCAAGAACAAGCTCAACAAAATCAGCCTCATCATCCACAAACTCTTGGAGACTTTGATTCTTTTGGTGCATTCTTCTTGGTTAAGAATCCAATTTATCCTCCTCAAGCTCAAAAGAATGATTTTGAGATTAAACCTTAGATCATAGCCTTGGTGAAGTAAAACCAATTCCATGAACTGCCCATCGAGCATCCTCTTGACTATATCGACACATTTGAGATGATATACAGTACTACGCGCACAAACGGAGTCCCACTAGACTACTTTAAGTGCAAGCTCATTATATTAGCATTGAATGAAAAAGATCTTAGATGGATGAAGTCGCTGCCACCTCAGTCCATCACAGCATGGGACGAGTGCAAAGGTACATTCCTGAACTAATTTTATACTAAGCACAGATCAAGCTCCATTCGAAGCAAAATCTCAGGCCTTCGTCAAGGACCTATTGAATCCTTTTATAAGCATTAGAAAAATTCAAGGAGTACACAAGGGATTTCCCAAACCATGGTTTCTTTGAAGGAAATCTATGGAACAACTTCTATAACAGTATCAACCATAAGTACAAGATTTCTCTAGATACAACCATCAATAGGAGATTCATGACTGAATTCGTGCCTTAAGTAAAGCTTTTGATCGAGAACCTAGCTCCTTGTGACGCCACTAGTGGTCCTATTTATAATAGAAACATGCGTGGAACCAATACTTCAACAGAAGCCGCGCAAATTTCATAACTAAAGACGATGATTTCTCAACTACTAAAAGATAGACGAGTAGTTCATGCTGTTGAGAAAATTGGAGATGCTAATAGAGATCCAAATATGGAGTACTTAGAAAATGGAACAGAGGAGAATGAAGAAAAAGTGAACAACATAGGTGGAAATTTCGGAAACAAGGGATACAACCAAGGATAGCGAAACAACTCAAATTTGTCCTACCGGAACACTAATGTCAAGAATCATCAAGGTCAGTTCTATCCACCTCAAAACGCCCCAGAAGGAGTTTCCTATCAACCTAAGAAAAAACCTTTCAAAAAATAAATATATCAAGTGAAGCAACCATTCACATATCCTTAGGCTAATGCATCAAATCAACAGGAGAGTAAGCTTGAGACAATGCTGAAGCAAATCTCTCAAGAGATGAAACAAAACTATGAGGAAGTTACTGAGAGGCTAAAAAATTTCTATAATAAGCTTTAAAAAAAAGTATGAAGACATTACCACCCAAAGCTAGACGCTTGAAGTTCAAATTGCTCAAACAAGTGAAGCTGTCAAGAAACAGGAAAACCCAACGAAATCTTTCTGCAATTTCACCAATATAAAAGAAGTAAAGGAGGTTGTGTCAAGTGATAAGAAAATTCTTCAAGAACTCAATTCTCAAGAGAAATCACCTCTAGAACATTTATCAAACGAATCTAAGAGAGCTTACAAGAAGAGACTCAAGACGATTCCTTTAGAGATGATCTAATGCCCAGGGAAGTTCATCATTCCTTGCTCAATAAATAAAGTGAAGATTGATGATCGCTTATGTGATACTGGAGCTTATGTGATACTGGAGCTAATTTGAATTTGATGTCACTAACTACGGCTCTCGATTTAGGGCTCTCAAACTTTCGACCATGTCGAATCTCTATCGAGTATGACGATATGACTACATCCGCACCATATGGATTTTTTTCCGATGTGATGCTAGATATAGGAGGATTTCTCATCCCTGCTGACTTTCAAATTGTTCTTACTAAAGGAGGGAAGATGAATTCACTGATCCTTAACTCCCAATTCTTAGCTACTGTTGGAGCAATCTTCGATTTCCCAAACAAGACGATTTCTTTAGAAAGAGTGAACAAGCAAGTATTTTATCCTGCTGAGAGCTACAACTCTAGAGAAAATGAAGCTATTTGGGAGGAAAATAAGGTTAATCTAGACCCAGGAGATAGCCATAAGATGCAACAAGGCTCAAAGAGAGAAGCTACATCCATCAAAACACCAATTTCTTTAAAACCGGCAAAAACGAATGCAAAGAGAGACTCTTGCTCCATAGAAGTGCAAATTGACCCATTCAGAGATGTGGATGAAGAAGAAGATGAGGTTTACAAGTTGCAAACATCATTTGCTAAAGTCAAGATTCGTATCCCATTGGTCTTCATGTGAACACTCTTAAGTTTTCCCAAAGGCGATTGTGATTTATCAAGAAATTGGAGGCACACTTGATGATCTAAAACCTACCTCTACACCACCAATTTCAGAGACTCAAGTAGCTATAGGAACAACAATTTCTTTTGTGGAAACCGATCAAACCTAAAAAGTGAAAGGAGTCGAGCTAAAGACTCACATGGTTTTTAATGTTACTTTTAATTTTCTAGAACTTATTTAAATGTATAATATTTAGTTTTAATTTTTGCAAGATTTTAGAAAAACAAGAAAAACACAAAAAATTCTTACTCAAGACAACAACAAAGGAACCTGAAAGTTGCTGCGACTAGGTGATGACTGACAAAATAATGGAGTTTGCCAAAAAGGGGCACTCGACTGGTGTCAGGAGCAAAATGCCTCAAATTCATTTTTTCAACTTTGGCGAGAGAGCGGATCCAAATCGTTCAAGCCATCTCCTGGACCATTCCATACATTCATTTGAGACCGGAGAAGGATGTTTAGGACCGACAATCACACTAAATCTTCAAATCAAAAGTTCGTGGAACAAAGTGATGATATCATGACAAATAAAGAAGAAATATTAGAGAAACGCCATCGATTGATAATACTGAAGCACGAAGAGATATTCGTTATGGAATCTTGGATAGTCTAAAACAGTACCAAAAGAGGTCACAAAACTCTGTACTTAATTTCTTATAAACTAACACTACATGATAGGTAATATGCTCGACAGAAACCGCCTTCAGAACAATAAAAATCAAAAGTTGCTCAGAGGATCAAGTTTTTTAATAAAAGGAAACATGGAGATTTTCAATACCTGCCAAGAAAATCAACTCAAACTATCGAAAATGTCTGAGCAAAATGACTATTAAGAACTAACCATCCCAATTAGAATTTTGATTTTTCAAATTTTAATTTTTGGCTAACATTACGACTTTGCCCGCTAGCCAATGAACTTGGCTAAGCCAAGTGTGTCATTTTTGGATAAGAATCATGTTGGCGGAATGAAAATTAACCATGCAACCTTAAGGATTCGAGCGACAACGATCAACAATCCAAAAAAGTTCTTAATCCGGTCAAAACAAGTTTCCAGAACTCAAGAACTTCTAAGTGTTCGTATCTTTAATCCTATCGGAACAATTACACCATAAATAATGCTTAAAAACATTTTGCTATCTTGAAAGACTTCCTGGAACACTCCTCGATCAATTGGAATTCAAAACAAACAAACGGATCGCGAAACGGCCAAGTAGAACTATGAAACAGACAAGAAAGAGCCACGACCGGGTGGCGGAAGCTCCAAGACCGGAGTGTACCCCCAGAGGACATGCGACCGGTGTCAGCTCCCTCGTGCCCCCACCAGATGCTCCATATCTCCTTAAAGGACAGGTTGGCATACTCTTTAGGATCAGGTCTTGCCAAAAAACCCCATCCGCCCGGTCCTGGAGCTAATTGTGCCTCGTATGCGTGAGTTCTACGACCGGGTGACGTTATTTCCACGACCGGGTGGTGTTATTTCCACGACCGGTTCGTGCCAAAATATGGCTCCCGACCGGTCCCAAAAGGTAAGTGCCTCAATTTTAATTTTTTTTTGTTTCTAAACCGGTTTTTAGTAAAACTAAACCAATTCTCCCATTTTTTTCAAGTCATTTTCGAAAAATGAAGGAGAAAACAAATTTTGGGGTTTTCCTTTTAGTATTTTTATATCTAAAATTTTTAAAACTTCATCTTCTTCTCTTGAACAAACTTTAGAACCCTAAGAATAAAAATTTGAAAACCTTCAATTTTGTTTATTTGCTAAACCGTAAAATTGAAAATTTTGGTTATGATTTTTGGTTGTGTATTAAATCAAAAAATTGCTTTGAGATTTGAGAAATTTGAGTTTTTGCTTGTTTGATTCTTTTGTTTTGCTTCTTATATCATTGAGATGTCTCTTTGGTATTACAAATTGCATAAGAACATCTATTGTTCTCTTTGAATTTTTCAAGAGACTCATTGTCTCTTTGAGTTCTTCAACAATGGACAATGAGAAGATTGTTAGGAAATCAAAAAAGAGAGCTATCCGAAAGGAAATAACCTTGAAGATCAAAGAACCAAGCGATTCATTAAAGCCCAGAAAATCAAAGAAGCTTTTGAAGCCAACTACAAAGAAGGATCCAAAGAAAGTCACAAAGAAGCATTGAAAGGATGTAGCAAGTCGTGAGAGTCATGCCACTTTTAGTGAGAATTCGTAAGATACTCAAGTGGATGAGATGGTTTTCATTCCGGTTTCAAAAGTTGTCATTGATGTGATAAAATGTCCACACCAAAGAAGCAAAGAAAGCCAGGAGCCAAAGGACTTGTACTCACGGTTATAGCACCTACGGAACCAAAGAAGACAATTATTGGACCGAAGATGTATCAAAATATTGACTATGGGACAGCCCTTACAACAATAAAGCTTCAAGCTCCCTTAAAGATCCATTTCCCCACACTTGATGCCTTAGGATTGACAAGAGATGTCATTTGGCTCTTGGATACTTTGAAATCGAGAGCTTTTTTGGAGCTATCTTTCCCGGTCTATTAGAAGCTTTTCAAGGAGTTTCTTAGAACGATTGAACTTTCATATTCTAAGGGAAAACAAGTTAAGGCTCAAGACGACATCCTTACTTTCTCATCTCGAGGTACTACATACTCTTCAACTATTGGTGAGATTTTATCTTTGGAATTCTTGGATTAACCCAAGTTTAGCTTAGATCATTCATCCTACATTTCATGGGAACGTTTTGCTCATGAGACTCTTCTCCCCGGGCATTCTAAGGAAGAAAAGATTGGACATCTAGCAGCTCGTTATGCACATAGGCTTATAGCACAACATATCTTGAGTAGGACTAAGCAGAGTTCATTGCTTAGGGATGAGTTCTTCATCCTCACCTCCCCTTTTGCTGCTACCCCCCCAGAGAGCCAACTATAGAGCTCTCATTGCTAGGAGGATGATTGATGTGAAGTGTGAGGCGGCTAAGGAGATGAGAGAGCTCAGCTACACATCCCATTTTGGAGAGATTATCACTGCTATCTTTAACTCTATAGGTGTGGACTTCAGTGGATCGTAGGATCTTTCAGGATTTGCTAGGTCTCGTTTTCTTGCAGAATGTATTGAATGTACAAAGACTTTCACGTACCAGTTCATGCCTCTTCACGACATGGAGCCAACTTGTGTCGTTCTCCCACGCTCATCCTTTCCATCTCTGCAGGAAGGTCATACTGTTTTCGACCCTTCTCCTTCGCAGATTTTCAGAAGATCACCAGAGTTTCCCATTCTTGGTTTGAGGGACTATCATAGAGCCAAGGCCTTTGCTGCTGAGGCTACTGCGCAAGTAGGAGGATCACTTCCTCGGAGCATGACTTCTTCTGCTTCAGATTTTGTACCACATACAAAGTCTTTGGAGGATCCCCATGCTGCTTTAGCTACAAAGAGAGTCAGGAGAGTTTGTTTAGAGAGGATGATGAGCAGAGTTTTTCGTGTTCTGAGACACGCTATGCCAGGAGTTTTTAGGAGGACTCGTAGAGAGAGAGAGAGAAGAGACAACAGATGATGGAGACTTAGAGAACTTTTCTATAGTTTCAGACTTTTGACATGATGAAGCTGAGACATCCAACACAACTAAGAGTGATTCTTCAGCATACACATGATACACCCCTACACAGGATCCATATGTGTTTTGAGCAGCCACACCTCAGACGAGTGACATTCAGCAGACTTTTGAGTCTTTTATCAAGTGTCATTGTTCGAGTCATTGTCTTTTTTATTTCATTATTATTTTTATTTACATTTTTATTTTTATTTGTATTTTATTTAGTCAGTTATCCCTACTGTAGATTGCTTTTGCATCGAGACAGTGCAAGGTAAGTCCGTAGGGATTTATCTGTTACTAACGTCATTTTTCTTTTTTTCTTATGTACTTTTATTTTTATTGAGTCATTTTGATGTTATTATTGAGTCAAAACATGTTGGAAATCATATCTAATGTAGCTGAAATATTTTGTTTTGTGTTAACTTTCATATTGCTTCTTTAGTAGTTTTTGACTGCAGATTTTACTAAACGGAAAACTTTCAGTGGATAATCTACCAGGACGACCATGTCTCTATAGGACTCAGATTTTCGATGCTGACTCCGCCTTGATTTGAATTTAATTTCTCATCTTGGGGCTTGGTATGCTTTGATAGACTCCTCTTTCAGGCCTAGCACTACAAATTGCTAGCGAGTGATTTTTTGTTATACTATTTCTTTCAAATTTTATGGATTTAAGTTTCGATGAAATGAGCAAAGGAGTAATTATAATATAAAAAAAATGTCAAACCCTTCAGACTCATGGAGACTTATTGCATTCATGCTTCATTTATAAAGAAAGAAAAGAAAAAAGAGATCGATAGCAAAAATATAATCATACCCTAGAAAAGTACGAAAAGATCGATTCTCAAAAGGCTGATAGAAAGAATAAAATGATACCCTAGAAAAATAGGGAAAAATCAGCCTCTAAAGCATAAGAATAGAAGGGAATTTTTCTTTACGAAAGTTTAATGTGTTTAAGAACTTGTTTGAGTATGAGTCACTTGTTCTTAGATCGATATTCCCTCGATGAGACCGCACCTTAGAAATAATTAGGGGCCACGTTTTTACAGAGAGACACGAGTTTTACAGAGAGCAAAGAGCCGTAAAAAGCTTTGAGAGATGTATTCATTGTTTCTAAGTGTTCTTTGGAGAGATTCATTCTGTACTTTATTATAGAGAAGATTTCTAAACTCTTAATCTTATTTATGATGATTTCTTCCATGTTTACATGTTTCATGCTCCATATATGAGTAATCCGTTTGTTAGGTTTTAGGCTTCTTAAAGAGATCATGTCATCATAAGTCGCTAGTATTTGATTAGGGATTCATATTGCCTTTGTCTCGGTTGATCTTTATGCATGATTACTCTACCGCGCATCTAGTAGTCTATCCATAAGTAGATTTTCATTCCATAAGCATGTTAAATCATCTGAATCGAAACCTTTGACAAGCTGAGTTATAAGGAGGCTTCGAAAGTAGATCGCCTTGGCTTAGTGAGCTTATCGAAATCTGAATCCATATAATACATGTTTAGTTTCTATAAGGCTGTCCAAAAGGTGTTGTCCCTTGGTTATTTAAACATAGAATCTCGAAACTCGAAAGTGGAGTTAATCTAAATTAGTATTTTCGAGTGTTAGAAGTTGCTTAATTCTAGTCTCTAAAAATTATGGTTTCTTTGATGCATAATTCTATGCGAATGTCCTATATGCCTAACGCTTTTCCACATTGATTTATATCATTTTGTTTACTTTAAGTTATTGTCTTTTCTTTTTACACTCACAAAACAACCTTTTTATTTTCTGTTCTAGCTTAAGTCAATTCTGAAATTCGTCGTGTGATCGATAACGTGAAGTACTACAAGTGTGCTGTTCACTTGCAGCTGTAGTGTCGTTTTGGGTGAAACTTGACACTGCATCACTCTTCTCTAGGTTTAATACTTTTATGCACAAATGCATGAATAACATAACAACGAAGAAGAGGGACATAACAGGAAAAGAGGACAATGAGAGCACAATTCAAACCTCAATGAGATTCGTATAACCTTAAGTATTAACCCTCATAAGTTTTCATGAGTTGTTTTTGCCAAATGATATAAGTAATGTCACGGTTTCTCTGAAAATCTTCTGGATTGTCTTAACCTTTGTACACTTTTGCATCATTAACGTTGATCTATTATATCACTATTTCCCAATAACAAACAAGTTTCACCTTTAACCCCACCCCTTGTCGTAGCTGCGACAACATTGATACAAACAGAGACTGAAACTCTAGAAAAGAGACTTGCTACGAAGTCAGTTCCGCCAGCGTTGCTTTAGCATTATGACTCTTACTTTCTCAGTAGTTTCCTCGTGTTTGTTAATTATGTTTGAAAGGATGGTTCTCCTTTGGGATGCAGAAAAGTAGCAAAGATTTCAATCGGAAGAGAAAAAGAGGAAGAACCTTACCTCTATTAGTGAAATAATAATGGTTTTGCCTTTTGCAAAGAAGTCAATGATTTAGAAGACATGAACAAGTGGAAGTCTTCCAAAAAGTACCACAAAATCCTCAATTCCTCATTTTAGTCCATTGCTTGAGCCTAAAGAAGATATTCGTGAAGGGTCAGTGCTTTGTATGTTGATGACTTTCCTCACACTAATAGAGAAAATAAAAGATTTAGAAACTGATGTTCCCAATAGCCAACTTGATAGCCTTAAAAATTCCTTTTTCAAACTGTAGAGACACAGTTTCAATGTTACAACTCCTTTAACTCGGATCAGCATGTTGTTGGCTCTCATTAACAAATAACATATTGAGATAAAATCTTGAATTTACAAAAACTATAGTTTTTGTTTGTTTATAATTTAAACACAAAAATGATAACTCCTAGAAAGTCCATATTTTTCTACAAAAGTTTTAGATTTAAATTTAATATGTGTCTTTTATCCATACAATTTTCATTTAGTGGAAATTTTTTATTCATTATTTCTTTGATAATATTTTGAGTATTAAATGTTTAATAATATCAAATCTTAGAAATATATTATTTTGTGCATGGAATAATATTTATAGTTATTTAGTCAAAAACGCATATTTCCTTTACGTAATTACAATGTTACAATGGTTTTATTTCTCGCTTATTTTGCAATTCTGTCTATACAAGGTGTACATTAAACATAAAAATCGATAATTATATCATATATTTATATATGAAATAAATTTTTATGCAAAATATAAAAGTATTTAGAAAAATGAAATTATCCTGTATATAATTAT
This sequence comes from Anastatica hierochuntica, assembly GCA_900406275.1. Classification (NCBI taxonomy): domain Eukaryota; kingdom Viridiplantae; phylum Streptophyta; class Magnoliopsida; order Brassicales; family Brassicaceae; genus Anastatica; species Anastatica hierochuntica. Next base: position 17,064 of record OVAN01001062.1, on the reverse strand, counting down.
AAAATAGGTTTCTAAATTGGGAAAATTTCTCAGATTTTGTTATGTGCTATAAATATAGATTTATAAATGTTCGCCTATTAACTCATCACCTTCTTTTGACTATAAATGAAAACGTAAAGCAAAAGCTCGCTCAGTTCATGGACATGCTTATATGCTTATAACAATACATCCTTATAAAACCACCAAGGTTTAGACTCTTTTTGCTTGTCATGATATGTGACTAACAAGACAAAGAAAATTGTTTCAACTTGTTTCCCAAGCGACCCATAATCGCTCTTCCAACAGGTTCGAGAATCAACTATAATATGAGATATATGTGGAATCAACTATTTTCTAGCCCAAACTGACAAAATAAACCAACCATTTGAATATAAATATGCAAGAAAAAAATGTTAAGCTTTTGGTCTGCATAGTAGACTGAAGGACTCTGTTGGAGGAGGCAAACCGAACAATCCAATGTGGAGACGAGTTGTTGTTGCATACATCGTAGTCACAATTTGCTAGTTCCTTATGGCTTTCTTTGACTATTGGATCTTTGAAAACAGCTTTGACGACAACTGTTATGTTCAGATTTATAAAACTTCTCTAAGACCTCAAACAATCCATAGAAACGTAAAGATGCACTTTGATAGATATTGTAATCCGATTTACAAGATGTATAACGAATCACAAACAAAATCTGAGTAAAAGAACCCTTCTCTCACTCACTAGATATCGCAGATCAGCTTCCAGAGATTGATCATCCAAGACCAGTCCTTTACAAAACAAAATGCATAAGAAGAAAGAAATGTAAATGGCAACGTTCTTAAAGGAGATCCAACGGCAAAGCTGCAGTCTCTCTCAGAGGTTCTTCACTTGGGCCTGATACTCTTTATTTATTTCGGATCAAACTTCAATATCTCCCGAAGGCCCAACGACATTCTCTACTTCAATACTCTGTTTTTCTTCCTGTGATATACACGCAAAGGCATATTAATACCTCCCCCCTCTTTAACAACCAGCTTGTCCTCAAGCGAAAATGACGGAAAATTGCGCTTGAAGTCTTGCATTACCACCCACGAGTTCTCATGATTAGCAAGACTGCACCATTTGATTAAGGCTTCCAGAAACCCACCAGACTTATAGCGAGTTTCAAAAATGACTTCAGGTTCCTCCACCAAGTCTCCCGAAGCTGAAAATGAATCTGGTAAAGGATGAACTACGTGATCAGCTCCCAATACCGGTTCCAGCTGCGAGACATGAAAAACCAAGTGTATTTTAGACTCCGGAGGAAGTTGTAAGCGATATGCCACCTTCCTGATTCATTCCAATACTGAAAACAGACCATAGTAACGAGCTGCCAGCTTTTGAAAAATGTGTTTGGTAACTGATTGTTGTCGATATGGACGAAGCTTCAAGAAAACCAGCGTACCCACCTCAAACTCTAAGACTCGGTGTTTTTTATCCGAAATTTTTTTCATCAACTGTTGAGCATGAATTAAGTTAGCTTTGATGGATTGAAACAGTTTGTCACGTTCTCGTAGCATAGTCTCCAAATCAAAGTTAGATGTGGATCCCTCTTCAAACTTTAACAGAGATGGAGGTTCTTTCCCATACATCACATGATAAGGAGAAGTCTTTAAAGTCGTATGACAAGATGTGTTATACCACAGTTGAGCCCAATGGAGAAAAGAATACCATTTCCGCGAATGTTGAGAAGCAAAACATCTTAGGTATGTTTCCAACCCACGGTTCAAGATTTCCGTTTGCCCATCTGTTTCCGGGTGATAAGGAGAGGAGAAATGTAACTTTGTCTCACTCAAACAAAACGATTCTTTCCAAAATGTACTCAAGAAAACCGCATCCCGATCTGAAACAATAGTCGATGGAAACCCATAAAGTTTGACCGCTTATTTCGTAAACGTTGCTGCCACAGAGAGAGCAGTTTATGGATGTTTCAAACCCACAAAATTCCCAAATTTGTTCAATCGATCAGTCATAACCAAGATCACATTATACCCTTCGGATTCGGAAATTCCATCGATAAAATCCATACTAAGATGAGTCCAAACTTCTGAAGAAACAAGAAAAGGTTGTAGGAGACCCGCCGGAGCCAAAGTAGAGTATTTATGTGTTTGACAAACCTAACAATGAGCCACATGATGTTGAACCATTTTCTTCATCCCCTTCCAATGGAACTATTGTTGTAACCGTTTCACAGTTCTGAGAACACTTGAATGACCTCCAAGTTTGATATCATGATACTCATGAAGTAACAAGGGTATAAATTTCGATGTCGAGGGAATCAAAAATCGCCCCTTGTACCAAACCCTTACGCCCGCAATCGTAAATCTTGGCTTCACTTCCCTGCCATTTTGAAGCTTCTGCAACAGTTCTCGTATCTCCAAATCTGCGTCAATTTCCGCAAACAAGTCTTGTAATTGGATCACAGAAGGCATTGTCAAAGCAAAGAGAGAAATAGGTGGGGCCGATATCTCTGGCTGCATCATGCGTGACAACCCATCGACGACTTTATTATCACACCCAGGTTTGTAGAGTATATAAAAATCAACCCATGAGACGAGTTAACCACCGCTGATACTCCATAGATACTTCCTTTTGATCCAATAAAAAATTCAAACTCTTTTGGTCAGTATGAACAATAAACTTACGACCCACCAAAAAGTGTTTCCATTTGTTGACAGCGATAACTATTACCATCAATTCCCTTTCATAAATAGGCTTAAGTTGTTCACGGGGCTTCAATCCGTGATGAGATAAGCTATTGGTTGATTGCGTTGCATCAAAACAGCCCCCAATCCATAGCCTGATGCATCCGTTTCCACAATAAAAACTTCAGAAAAATCGGGTAAGGCCAAAATCGGAGCAGTAGACATTGCCAATTTTAGATTCTCAAGGGCTTCTTGAGTAAGAGAAGTCCATTCAAATTGATCTTTCTTCAACAACTCAGTTAATGAGCGTGCGATAGCACCGTAGCGTTTGACAAATTTCCGATAATAACCCGTCAAACAAAGAAAGCCTCGCAACTCTTTTACTGTTGTAGATGTAGGCCAACTCCGCATAGCCTCTGTTTTTGGTTGATCCATGGCCACTCCTTCATGTGAGATCACATGACCCAAACATACACTTCTTGTAATTAGCAAATAACTTTTGATAAACAAAAACCTGAAACATCATCTCCAAATGAGCAACATGCTCGTCCATTGAAGCACTATAAACCAAGATATCATCAAAAAATACCAACATGAACTTCCAAAGAAAGGGCTTAAAGACATCGTTCATCAATGCTTAAAATGTTGCCGGAGCATTTGTTAGACCGAATGACATAACAAAGAACTCATAATGACCCTCATGAGTACGAAAAGCTGTCTTCAGAATATCCTCCTAACACATCTTGATTTGATTGTATCCCGATCGGAGGTCAAGTTTCGCGAACACTGCTGCCCCGCTAAGTTTATCAAACAACTGATCAATCATCGGAATCGGAAACATATTTGTCATAATCACTTTGTTTAAAGCCGCATAATCAATACACATACGCCAAGATGTATCCTTCTTTGGAACTAATAAGACCGGGCTAGAGAAGGGAATTGTACTTGGTCTAACCATCTGTGTATCCATTAACTCCTTAACTTTAGTTTCCATAATCTCCTTATGATCCTGAGGATAACGATAAGGGCGAACTAAAACTACTGTGACCTCGGAACTAGATGAATCTCATGTTCTCTTCCCCTTATCGGTGGTAAACCAGTAGGGACTTCAAACACTTCTGCAAAATGGGATAACAAAGGTTAAAACACTACACGTACTAATAACTCCTCCATAGACTGAGCAGCTATATCGATCTCCACACCAAATCACTCTGCCAATCGCTGGTTTGAAAATGATTGCAAGTATTGTTTCTTACCATGTAGTTGTGGCTCACCCATAAGAGTAACTGGTTTGCCCGTATACATAAAGGTAAGCTCATGGCTCTCCCAATCCACTAAACACTTGCCCAAAGTCCTCAACCATTGAACTCCTAACACCACATCTGCACCACCAAGATTCAAAACGATAAAATCCGAAGAGAAAACCAACCCTTGTAAACAAAACTCAACCGCTAAACAACTTCCCACTCCTTCCACCGTAACACTCGTATCAAGTCTGATGCGGAGTTGTGATGTTTTTTTCATTTTAAGTTTGGCCAAGGCCACTGCTTTTGGAGACACAAAATTATGTGTTGCTCCACTATCTAACATAAAAACCACCTCTGTTTTGCCCAATAACCCTGTCAACTTTGTAGTAGTCAGAGAATCAATGCCCAATAAAGCATTCAAAGACAGTTCCATCAACTGTTAAACAAGTTCATTGTCTAACTCTTCTACTTCCCACACTAAATCTTCAGAAACTTCTACTTCAAGACCTTCAATCACCGTCAATATTTGTGACTCTCTGTTAGGACAAGCATGCGAAGAGGACCACTTGCTATCACAGTGAAAACATAGCCCCACCCGCCTTTTCTCTTTCAATTATTCAGGAGAAAGTTTCAGCTTGGATCGAGCTGGGTTCCTCACTGGAATAGGCTGCTGATGTACTGCAGAAAAAGTTTTGCTAGAAGTGAAGCTCTGATGTTCTCATGGAGATGTATGATAAGAAGATCGATGATACTTGCGTTCTTTACTTCTGTTTTCACCCAACATCCTACAGAATTCACTGGATTCAATTCGTGTTGCCGCAGCTTTATGTTCTTCCAAGGTAACAGACGCTTTCAACTTAATGACTTCCTGAAACTCCAACTGTAACCCATTGTAAAAAAATATCGATCAGATTCCCTTCATCAAGCCCCGTGACCAGAGCAAAAAGCTCATCAAACTCATTAATACACTCTTGAATAGTCTTAGTTTGCTTAATGTCAAACAATCTCTTCCCTGGCTCTTCCTCCACTATTGTACTAAAATGAGTGACCAAGCGTTTTTTGAACTAACTCCAGCTAATGAAACCCCCCATTGTCCATAATATTATTAAACCAAGTCAATGAAAGATCCTCTAGACTTAGAGAAACAAGTTCCAGTTTCTGTTCGTTATCATAACGATCCATCCGGAAGAACCTCTCAGCACGAGAAATCCAAATAATGGGACGTACCCCCAAGATCACTAACAACTTGATTTTTTTAGTAAGTTGTCTCGATTCTCCAAAACCGCTGGAATCGATGGTCGATCAGACTGATCCTGTCTTGATGTTGTCGATCGTAATAGATGAGATTGATCAGCTGATGTAGAAGCTATCCCTTTGCCTTTATCTTGTTGAGACTGATCCGATTTACAAGATGTATAATGAATCACAAACAAAATCTGAGTAACAGAACCTTTCTCTCACTCACTAGATATCGCAGATCAACTCCCAGAGATTGATCACCCAAGACTCAGTCCTTTACAAAACAAAATGCATAAGAAGAAAGAAATGTAAATGGCAACATTCTTTAAGGAAATCCAACGACAAAGTTGTTGTCTCTCTCACAGGTTCTTTACTTAAACCTGATACTCTTTATTTATTATGGACCCAACTTCAATATCTCCCGATGGCCCAACGACATTCTTTGCTTCAATACTCTGTTTCTTCTTCCTCTGATATACACGCAAAGGCATATAACCAACATTGTCATCACTTTGGAGAGGCCTGTTTGGCTTATCGCCATGGCTAATTTGTTTGTGGTCATCCACGTGATTGTAAGCTATCAGATCTTCAACATTCTATATACTTCTTTCATCACTCGTTGAATTAACATAGATATATTGGTAATCTCTTTGAACTATAGATATTTTCAATGCCACATGCTTGAAACCTTTTTGGTTACAAAGATGAAGTTTGATCCATCCTTCAAGTTTCGCTTCATCAGTCACAGCCTTTACGTTGGTACGTGATCACTCTCTCTTTTTTTATACAATGAACATCATTCTTCCTACTCCATCCATTTTGATTTCTTCATTCCTATTGGCCCTTGCAGCTTTCACCATGTTCGTTGCCATATGCATCCCGTTCTTTGATGGACTACTTGACTTATTTAGAGGATTTGCCTTCGCCCCAACAACTTGCTACATATGTTACAACAACTTATCATCCATTTTATTTAATTCATCGTCCTAGAAATTCACATTAATTTCTTTCTTTGCAGCTTTCGTGCATCATTTGGCTAATTCTCTAGAAACCAAAAAAGATCGGTCTATCTTGGACAATTAATTGGGTATGTGTTACTTTTACTAATGATGATCCATAACTCTTATTGTGTTTTCATGGACACTAATCAATTTTTTAGTATTGTTTGAAAATCAAAATTTTGTAGTTATGCATTGTAGCAAGAGTTCTATTCACGATCCTAGTTCATATTGGTGGCCTCAAAACCATCATTATCAATGCCAACACCTACAAGTTCGTCTCTGAAGATTTCTGGTTTCACCTACAAACAATATATCTGTTAAGAAAATAAATTGTGGTCTCTCTGTTTTTATATTACTTTCCGTTTTGAGTTTATTTCATGTTTCTCTAGTATAGTGAAGCTAAAACTCTTGCTACTTTCGTTTTGTTTAAAATCGTACTTTCATAGCGGACTTCATCTCTTGGTTCTTTCGTGACTTATGCAATAATGTATGGAAGTTTGATCATTATAAGCATCTAGTCTTTATTTTTTTGAACACATGCAATCTTACAATGTTCACTACACAAGTGCATTAAAATTACATTTTAATTATAGGATGGAAAAAATGTAATTGAGAAGAAATTTTCGATAACCTTTAGACATGTTTTTAACATCAACTATTTTCAATCAAGTTCTAAGTGTTATAAGTGACTCTAGCCAAAACTTATAATTTCAGCAGTCATATTCAATACGATTATAACATTTTACAACAATTAGTTTACAGTTACAATCCTACCAATGACTACATTTATGGTTTAAGAATGTACCGTAGGTACTTTAGCAAATTCTTTTGAAATTTTACAGCAAATAATTTTATTGTTACGGCTAAAACAATGACTCCTAAATATTTATTGTTTATATGGATTTAAGGTAGGTACATAAGTAAATATATTTGATGTACCGTAGTTTAGGCAAAAAATTTTAACATCTCAATTCGAACAGAATCCGCAAGATAGAAATAGACCAAGTAAGTGCGAGAAAGAACTCGAGTTTGTCTTTTCCTAGCCTAAACAAAAGTCCAATCATACCAAATGCTTTAGATGGCAATACCTCCATCGATGGTGAAAGGCTGCAAACGAATAAACATGGTTAGGCCACTAACATAACCAAAAACCCAAGTTAATAACAAAGTTTGATAGGAATATGGGTTAACCTGTCCAGTGATTTAACTAGCTGTAAGGCTAAGAGCCAAGAATTATACCAAACCAACCACATCTTTCGGTTGTCAATAAAAACTCGTGTTATTCAAAAAGCTCCCTAAGACGTCTATCAAAAAGAATTGCCCAAAAATATACATATTTCATTCACATTCGCATATAAACAGAGGAAACATAGATAGAAGGTTAAAGAAACTTGAACTGATTACCGAAACCGATGTTGGAGTCTAAAAGTATACGACCATCTATCAACATTCCGAGTTCCTAGGCATAAGTTCAGGATAGCACCAATGAAGAAGAGGCGAGGATGATCTTCGGTTTTCTTCCATCTAGTCTGAAGAAGAAGGAAGCGCTTAAACCGGCGATGGTACTGACTAAGCAGAGAGAAGAATTGAACACTTGCAAAATTAGATCATCAAATTTGCAGTAGTTGTTCTCATGTAATTCGTGTACTCAGTCGTACATAAACAAACAAACAACTCGAATTTGATAACCACTTTTTCAAAGCACAAATTAAACCAAAACAAATAAAGATTCAACTTGCTATTATTTTAAAGTCACAACAGAGATTCAGAGAAGAAGAATCTCGCAACATAGTCTAGAAACTCATAACCAAAGAAGTAACGATGCATGCCTAAACCACCTACTGTATTCGAATTCTTCTAATTCTATATCATTTTGCTTGGTGAGTACTTATGTTCTCTAACTCAGTGCCAAACATGAAAAGAAAAACTATGAACATGAAACAGAAAATATGAAATATTATCTAAATACCCAAACCTAGCATTAGAACGAAGAAAGCAAAAAGAAGAAGATGGGGCCGACTGAGAATGCAAAATTAGATTGTGTTTGAAGGAATTACTAAAGATGAGAGTGAAGGGGCTGCAACTCGTGACGCTTCAATGTACAAAATGACACTTCAATGTACAGAATGACACTTCGTAAACTGTAAGTGATTTAGTAGAAGTGTTTAATGTAATTATTCTTTGTCAAGCGTTATGATGATTGGTGTCAATGCACGTATTAAATGGTTGTATTTAATGTAATAATGCTTTTGAGATTATAACATTTTATATTTTAAACATAGGTTAGAGGTTTGAGGTATCTAACAATGAAATAAAATGTAAAAATCAAATAAAATCATAAATAAACAAAAAACGTTCTAACCAAAAATAACGATAAAACATGTCAACACCAGTTTAGGTAAATGTGTGGACAGTAGAATGTGGACAAGAATATTAGTAGTACCGGTTGTTGATTAAACGATGACAATTTCCGAAATTGAGCGATCATTACTGATTGGAATTATGGGAAAAAAACAATGGTTCTTCATCACAACTAAATGTGAAGATTTCCGATAGTACAGAGCAACTACAATATAAAAAATGAACAATAGGTGATGCATTTCCAACGTTCATAATTCATAAGCATCTAAAAATTAGAAAATATGGAATTGAACATAATCCAACATATCTAAATTGGATTTGTGCAACGAGAATGATTATGGTCTGGTTTCTTACACTTGTTATAACTTTTTCTCCGTTTTACCTTACAGGTACATTTTGGAAAAATAATATAAGTAAATTATTAGCAACATTGGGTGAAGTAGTGAGAAAAGTTTTTTTTCTTAAAAATGGTATTACCTTAATTTCCGATAGTTGATGGTATCCTTATTTCACGAGGGCACCCAGAAGGCATACATGTATTTGACGGTATATGTTCCTTACATCATCAGGCACTTTAACATTGTAAGCATCAACCTCAGGATGAATAAAACCTTTGTTTGACGCAAACAATGCAGAAGATCGATAGCATTCAGCTGCATGGGTATATGAGATTCCAAGTGAGTCAAAACCCATCATAACATGTCTACAAGGGATTTTAATCTTTTCGTACAGTTTATAGTTGTACTTCCTATCTTTAAGCAACACATTGAACTTTTGGTTCGCAATAGAAACAAATTTGCAGCTCCAGTTTGAGATTCAGTTGATATTTAATCCTCGCGTATGCTTAAGGTTCTCTCTCATTTGCTTATCGACTTCTGGTGTAATTTTATCACGATGACTTAATGATTTTTTTCAATGGGCACTACATCGTCTTGTATTCATAGGATGAATAAATATCAGTAATTCACTAATAGGGGAATAACAACCTTCAGTTAGTGCTTTGTTCAGTAATTCACATATGTTATTAGTCGTGAGATTGTATCGTTCACAAGTGAAATAGGATAACGATAGATGACTTGTTGAATTATTGATTCCTTGACCTAGAAATAAATTTGATCCTCTAATAAAGCCTTAAGGAACCACATTATGATCCTACATTGGGTCCAAACCAATTTACATCTTTCAAAGATTCAATTTTTAGTTATTGGCTTACCGTAAATCTTTGCAGGTTACTTACTTTAATGTCTTTCTTTGTTTAATTTTTACGTTTATATCTTTAATTCCTTGTGTTTATGTTTTGCAAGCTCAGTTGTATTGTTAACTAGTGAGAATTTCAATCCAAATTTGGTAACTCTCAAAACTCAGAAGTTGGTATGCTTTGAATTAGACTTCTTTTTCAGGCGTGACAAAAATTACAGTTGCCCATTTTCTTTCTTTATATACAAAAATTCGAATACTATTTTCTTATTTGATAATTTGAAGAAGAAATTGACATGAGTGCGGGGGATTAGCATCCTACTGGTATCACAAAACTTAAGCCTAAATTTTTTTAATAAAAAAGAGAGCAAAAGAGATTCGACATAAAAAATTAAAATGATACCCTAAAAAAATAGGGAAAAATCAATCTCTAGAGAATAAATAAGGAATAGGAAAGGAGTCTGTAGAAAAATTATATTGGTTAGAACATGATAGAGTGTGAGTCTACACACTATTAGATCGATATTCCCTCGATGAGACCCTACAATGTATATTTTAGGGAGTAGTATCGATTATGATGTATAACCCTTGCGGTGAATTGTTGAAGATTCTTTGTCAACTCAAGTGTTATTGGTTCACATAAGTAAAAGCTAATTCATCAGTTCAAAGTTATGATAAGTTTCCATCTTTGCAAAAATCTCTATGTTCTTTGTTTTTCAGCTCTATTACGTGATAGAAGCTAAATCTGAAGGAGTTGATAAGACCAATATTTTACTATTTCTGTATGCATTTTAGTATTTTTTTGTAAGTTTTTTAGACGATTCTACGCGATTAGAGATAGTTTTCTTGTGTTTATGATGTTTTAAGTCATTTCAAGTCAAACTATGCATTTCAGAGTATTATGGAGCTAACTGGATCGAAATCAGTTTATGGATTTTTTTCTGGGCATCAGAAGTATCATCCAAGAAAAATCCTTTAACTCAATGTATTTTGATTAAATATAGACATGAGATCGGACATTGAATTATCTTTCATATCAAAGTTGCTTAACCTCATTTGGAGCTATGGACAAAGTGATACATCAATTTTACTGATGACGGGTCAACTGACGCGTAGATCAAGGATGCGTAGAAAAGCAAAAACAAAAGGAATATTACTTTATTTTTGAACAAGAAATTCATTAGAATCAAGTGGCTCAAGTCCAAAAATTTTCATACCCATGAATTCAACACAAAGCTTTTTGACATGAAACCCGACATTTGGAGTCCTTAGGATTTGTTTTACACAATTTTGACCTAAGTGAAGAAACATTATAAATAGATGTTATTAGTCTCTTCATTTCGTATAGTTGGCTTAGAATAGGGTTGAATAAATTTCTTAGGACGCAGGGATGAAATCCGTTGGTGTTGTTCCCTTTGTAGCCTACAAAGGTCCATTCTCATCTTCAATACATCCATGGTTAATCCATAATTGGTTTTATCTTCTCCTCTCTTGTTTTATTATTATGACTGCTTGTTTTTCTCTATGATTTTGTGTTTACATGATGATGTGTGATTAATTTGGATGGTAGACAGTAGGAACAAGGATTCTATTGGCTTGCTTGAATTAGATCTCAAATCGATTAGCTTCTATCAATAATGTTATCACTTAATGTTAGACTTATGCTATTCGCCTGTGAAGCTGACTTGTAAATCAAACCCAGCTGAGTATGCATTCAAAGAGCTTTTCATACTGCTATATTTATTATTTTGTGAGAACATCTATATAGACAGTGAAAGTTGATCAATATTGAATTGTGAACAATCAATCATATACACTCGTTAATGCATACTTTTCTTCGATAAAGACCTTGTGAAAGTTGAGTCCCTTTGTTTTCAAAAGTATAGAATACCAAGCCTCAAAATTGGAGAGGATTTACAATTGGATTGTCTTCTACACACATATGCTAAAAAGTCCCTAATTCGAATCGTGCTTGTTTGCTAATTCCCTATGCGTTTTTATGCTTATCTAATGCATGTCTTTTAATGATCTATCCCTTTTATATTTGCATGCCAGAATAGGTTCATATAAACTATAAAATATAAAAACAAAATAAAACCTCCAGCATATTTTTTTCTTAATTTAATATGAAAATCAATGGGTCATAAGTGTAAACGTCTACTCCTCATTGGTTGGATCCTCGATTATTAGTGCGGATGTTGTGTACTTGCAACTAGGCTTTAACTAAGATAAAATTTGACCCCACATCACGTGTTTGTCGTCATTGTCTTGGATTAGTAATTTTTGGCCTTAGGATTTCAATCTAATATTTAGTCTAAATGTCTTTTTTTCTTTTTTGTCTGGAAATTCGATTTTTTTAGAGCTATGAATTCGGTTTTCTTACAAACATTTTTCTTTAGATATTTCCTTTTAGATTTCTTTAGGATATTAACACTTAGGAATTCAATTTATGAATTTTAGTTTATCTTTTCCTTTTCCTTGTAGATATTAAATTATTACAAAATATCTTTTGTTTGCGGTTATAATTTTTTCTTTTTAAATTTGGATTTTTCCTTTTTGAAACTACTAACTTTTTTCATTGATTATTCAGGGAAACCAAGAAAAATTTGAAACCCATGTGAATATTGTTACATTATTAACTACCTCCTGCTCCGTGAACCTCATCAAAATACAAATCATGGAGGAGCTAAACCTCATCTTAAAAAGAAATTGCCAAATAAGGGACCCTCAAAAGCTGAGATTTCACACTCATGGAGCTTTTGATACAAGGCAAGGAATCAGCCCTATATCAACCATTGATGATTGTTTTCAAGACTCAAACACTACATGAAATCATAACATAGTAAAACGAAGACGAACCTCAAAGAGATATCAACAACACTGAAAGTCGAAGATTTCGGTAATTTCTATCACATGAAACTCGACATCAAATCATGAATTTACCTTTAGCCAACCATGTCCTACCCTTTCTCATCCTCATCATCACATGTCAAATGATTCTCTTAGTGTAATCTTAAAGACATGGTGCAAAAACTCATCAAAGATTCACAGAAAAGAAGAGCCAAAGTTCGATACGAGGCTTTACAACACGAATTTTGACCTAATTGAGAGGTTTGGAAAGTTTGAAGCTAATATCAACCCCTTGAAGACTCTCTAACTAAAATGTATGAGCCTATCAAGGAAAGAACTTCCTAACCATTCCGCTAAAGATGATCGAACCGAAGAACCCGAGGAAAATTGGACTTTGACATGTAATAGAAAGAAGTTTTGTGTACCAAGTGGAGCACGTCCATAACTTTGTTCTTGGAAACTCGATGTGTTAACCAAGCCAGTATGTTTTAGGCCAAAAAAGTTTTTCATCTAACAACTATAATACACTACGAGTGATTGGTACGTGATTGTTGTCGTTTGTGGGGACCTTGTGAGTCCGCCAAGACGTGTCCATGGAAGCATTTGTTGGAATTGATGAGTTTCCAAGATGTAATGGTAAATGTTGAACGGATCGATTAGGGTATGAAAGTAGCGGCAAGGGTAAAGAAAAATTCGAAGAATGTATTAAAGGATTGAGAATGATCCATGATCGAGAAGTGAAAAGTGGAAACTTACTGAGGATCAAAAGTGATACGCGTATCCAACAGTGATCCAAAAGAAGTCTGAAAGGATAATGAGCTAAAGGTGATTAGTAAGACAAGTCAAAATGCTTAAGGACATGGAGAAGTTAGCTACGACAAGTCTATGAGCTTAATGAATAAGAGTAATTGTACAAGGATGTAGAACATGAGTACGTGACTGAGAATCTGAGGATGAAGTCTTTCTAAGTGGGAGAGATTTGTAATGCTTGCATCCCGCAATCCTTACCAGAAATTTACGTAAGCTGACTTGGTGAAGCCAAGTGAGAATGAAGTGATTCATCCAGAAGGATTACATGATTTAAGAGGGAAATCAACTAAACTAAACATCAATGTGTGAGTTAATTGTCGAAGACTAAGTGTAGCTAAGTGAAATCGATTTCTCGTAATAGGAAGCCAAGCTAAATTATGAGTTAGCCAAAATATGTGGAATTCATATAAAATGATTGTTAATTGGGCTTAGCATAATTTTCATACAACCTGGTCAGATCCGACTATGACAGTCTGTTCAGACAGTAAGTATCAGTTCTAGACAAGAGTTACCTGGGTAGTTAATTGCATCCGATAGATATCCGAGCAGTTATGCTCGTAGAAAGTTCTTCCAGAACAATTACGCTAAGTTAAAAGAGGTGGAAATTGTTATTTGAAAAGGAATAAAGAATCATGAGTGGTTATGGGATTGTTACACTCGTGGAAGGGAGAAAATGGGGCAGATATCAAGATAACCAACGACTTCCGAAATCAACGATGGTACGATACCCCTGAATTCGACCTCAGAGAAGACTTTTTAAACTGCATTCTCGTCGGGTTTGCAATAGAAGCCTTCGCAAAGGCCTTGACACATCTCAACGGCAGGCTTGGCAGGAGCTCAAATGTAACCCTCATTTCCTCTAGCTTTTCTTCCGTGGGATAAAATTAAGTATTGGAAATGAGTGGTTCTAGAAGCATAACTACTAATCGAAAGAAACAATTCAACACCCTAAATCTTCCCTAAGGAATAGGCTATGGGAAAAGAAAATTACCTGAATGTTAAAGATACGAAGGCAGTCAAGGGTACAAGATGCATTATTCTATAAAGAAAAAGACAGAGCAAGGTCAGAACATGCAACCTTCGATAAAATTCCATTAGCGCATGTCATAAACATTATCAAGAAATTAGAAACACTCTGTCGATCTTAGACATGAATGTTGATGTTCGAGTCTTGATGAAACCCATTAGAAATCGCAACTGCCGTAAGAGAGGTGATGCTAGTCACTAGACCGTGATTGGGAAGTAAGAAACAACCATAAAAAGGAAGAACTGATCGAAAATCGTAGAAAGAACGTTGTGAGAGAGAAATAGGGTTAGGCTCTATGGGATTCAGAGAGGCAAAGTGAGGACACAAACTCTCTTTTCCCGCTCTTATTTCCCTTCTCCAAGTGGACCCTATCTTATGGGCCCATATACAAAAAAAATTAGTGTCCAAACTAAGTCTGAAGCAACCAACTTAAAGACAGCTATTGCTAAAGGTGCAGCTCAACCGACGCGTCAGAGCTCAAAAAGAGCAGTGATTACGTCCCAGGTCTCATATACTCTACACATTCTAAGATAAGAAAATGATGAGTAGGGGCAACTAAAGGATGTAATTTTATTCCCCTAAAATCGTTCCATAGCTAGAGCGAGGACAATGAACTTAATCATATCAGAAATCGCATAAACCATGGCTCCATGGCTCGAGCCATGGGCGCGATCCTAAGCTAGGGTCTAAACTAAGGCAAAGTGAATATTCCCAAAAGATTTGTATCTTTCGAGATAAAGATTAATCTTTTCTGAGTAAAAGAAAATATCCCTAATAAGTTGATATGGAATCAAATTGATAGCTATTCATATCTTTGTTCAAAGATATGAAAATATCATTTAGAGACATCTATATAAACTATTAGAGAAACCCTAATGAATATAAAAAATCTCTTGTACTTCAACTTTACGCAAATCTCGATCAAAAAACCTGAGCTGTAGCTATGTTCTTGATCGGCGATAAGCTTCCATTGTATTTGAGCTCTAGGTCTTGATCATTAATAAAGATTTACAAGTTTTCATTATTCTTGTTCAATTCTTGTCTCCTCTCTCTAAAGATCGACACAAAAATTTCTAAACACTATGCATTTTTGTGAATGTTGAGAAGCATCAGTCTTTGATGTTATTTCTTTATCTATTTAGGTTTCTTTTCTATGAAAATTAGAGTGTCTTTTTTACCCATTTGCACCAGCTTTGAACTTTTCCTTTTGCTTTTGTTGGAAGGGCTATTGGTGGTGATTTAGAGTATCTTTACATTTTATTAGTAGTGCAAAAATAATGTTAGCTCGACGAGTATCTTTTTGATTTTTGTGAATTAGATTTTACGAACTGATGATCGCTCACATATCTTCCTTAGCCTACTTTTATATGATTACTTTGGTGGATTTTTTTTGGATTATACAACCCACAACATGAGTTAATTCGATGTCGAAGAATTAATTTTTTAGTCTTACTTCATTTACTTAATTTTTCTTTCTATTACATATATAATTGTACACCCTAGATCAGACTCCTTATGTGATGTTGAAGTCGTTGATGTGATTGGATGAGAGATCAGCGGGATCGTGGACTAACTAGTAATCTAACATTTCTATTATCTTCTCAACCATTGATCGTGGTTCTCATGAATCACTACTTCAAGATTTACATATGTTGTTGCGCTTCTGGTTTTCATAAATCATGGTATAAAGTATTTAAGCTAGGCAGAGTTGTGGTACGCACCATATTTCACAAAATGTAAAGACCACCCCATTTTTTGTTGTCTATGGAGCCTCTAACACTGTTCTGTCTCGAGTTGGGATCCACGACCAATCTTGTTGGAGGGACTTCTCTGGGATTGAGACTGAATGTTGGACCAGAGCAAGAAACATTTTCAAAGGGTTCAACAACCTATAATTGTTAAGGCATATAAATAGCGAAGGGATCTACAATTTAAGGTTAGAACTATGTTTATTTAAGGTTTTGACAGTACCATCAGCATTATGTAGCTTGTTGACTATGTGCCAAGCTAACAAATAAGTTTTTTGGGCCATATGACTTGCTAGATAAGGTGGAGAGGCAACATATTTTCTGGAATTGATACCGAAAGCTAAATTACATCCAATGTTCTATGTCTCGCAACTGAAGGCAACAATTGGTGTTTTCTGATATGACAAATGCTGTACCAGTTTCATAGGCAGTTAGCGTCTCGGCACAACAATAAGGGAGTTTTAGAGGTGCTCATTGAATGGGAAGGTTACCAGAGCGTGAACAAATTTGGGGGGGAAAAAGTTTAACAAGCAGTTTTCTTTCTTTAAGCTTCATGATACATTTCATTGAAGGAGGGAATTATTGATAACAGAGGTCAAGCATATCTCCCTAAGAAGAAGGATGCATAAGCAGTTGACGTGGATGATATGGTGGAAGATAGGAAAGATAAGATGATGAATCAAACAGACAGTTAAGATTTAGATGAAGAGTAAGGTAGAGATTATAAAGTATCCTTCTTATTATTGAAAGAAAGTACACTTTAGTGATTTTTGCCGATGTGTCATTCATAGGTGAAGTTTGAGTATTAACTTTATCACTTGATTGGTTGGTAAGAATCTAATTTTGGAGAATTTTTATTTATTTAATTCGATCTAATAAAATAAAGTAAAACATGAACCAACTTACACCAATTGCCAAACAAGATTTTACCAT
>OVAN01001061.1:0-45694 GCA_900406275.1 Anastatica hierochuntica | reverse complement strand
TATTTAGGCCGTATATGAAGTTTTAAGAAATTAATTGATAAAAAAAAAAAACGATGTCCATGTACAATGAAAGGAAGTTTAGGATACATAAATATATATGTAGAATTTGTTTTAAATTTTTTTTAAAACACTTAAGAGTATAAGCTTCATTTTATAGAGCATTTACCAAAAAAACTCTATATTTTCGTAGGTGTTAACCCACTGATTTTGAGAAAACTTCAAAAAAATGAAAATCTTGTTTTAATGCATAGTTGCATCGTTCACTTACATAGAATGATGGTTAAAGAGGTTTGGAACCTTTGTTGTCTCCGTTTTTTAGATAATAGAGATTTTATATCGTTTACTTCACTTATTTAGGTCGTATATGAAGTTTTAAGAAATTAATTGATAAAAAAAATTAAAAACGATGCCCATGTACAATGAACGGAAGTTAAGAATAAATAAATATATATGTAGAATGTGTTTTGAAATTTTTAAAAAACACTAAAGAGTATAAACTTCAGTTTATAAAGCATTTACCAAAAACTCTATATTATCGTAGTTGTTAACCCACTGATTTTGAGAAAACTTCAAAAAAAATAAAAATCTTGTTTTAATGCATAGTTGCATTGTTCACTTACATAGGATGATGGTTAAAGAGGTTTGGAACCTTTGTTGTCTTTGTTTTCTAGATAATAGAGATTTTATATCGGTTACTCCAATTATTTAGGCTTTAAGAAATTAATTGATAAAAAAAATAGAAACGGTGTCCATGTACTATGAAAGGAAGTTTAGAATACATAAATATATATGTATAATGTGTTTCGAAATTTTTAAAAAACACTTAAGAGTATAAGCTTCATTTTATAGAGCTATTAATTGATCAATAAAAACAATTAAAATGAATAAATAGGGGAAAAGTATTATAAAAAACAGGGAAATTAGCTCAAACAATATAACAAAAACCATTAATTAAAAAACTAACCCCCACTTTTTTTCCAAATCGTTTTTTCATTTTTAAAAGCCTAAAATTATAAATTTCCCCATTAATTTATTTATTTCTTTTTGTAAAACCTAAAAACTAATTAATTTCTTTTTTTGCTATAGCAAAAATTCACCCTAAAAATTAATTAAAAAAAAGGTGAGAGTGCTGCAGTAAAGACCAAAGGGTAAGAAGCAGTTTCTTTTTCTTTTTATTGTGACTGTGTGTTTGTGTTTTAAAGAAGATAAAGAAACAAAAGAAAGAAAGAAGAAGAAGACAGTGTTCGATCTTTCTCTCTGTCTCATTGAGAAATTTTAAAAACCCACAAAAAAATCTATACACTTTCTTCTTAGAGAAGAATAAAGGAAACATCTTTATATATTTCTCTCCAACAAAAGAAGATTTTGCATTAAGTTTCTGTCTTTGGTTTCATCAAGTTTCCACTCTTGTAAGTGTTCTCTTATCTTTTTCTTTTTTATCTTCTTCATAAGTTCTGTTCAAGATAATACAATGGTGGATTTTGAAAGTTTCTAGATTTAAATTTGATTTAATTACTCTGTTTTGCTAATTTTCTTAGAATATTTTGGTTGTAGATCTTGAGGTTTAGTGAATCTTGTTTGTACTAATTACTTAATGATTGGTCTTCTATAATCTATTGTTGTTGTCTATTTTGTAGAAGAATGTTTAAAATGTGTATTTGTTTGGTTGTGTAAAAGGTTTAAAAGAGATTGATTTTGTGTGATGGAAGAAGTGAAAGGACAAAGAGTAGGAAGTGGAACTACTACAGAGGCAGATTTTGTGTTGCAATGGGGTGAGAGGAAGAGAGTTAGATGTATGAAAGTCAAGAAAGATCAAAGCTTTACTAAGCGGAAACTCGTTTCGCGGGCTGTCTCTTCTGAGAGAGCCTCGCCTTCTCGACATTTTAACCGTCCTAACAAGTAAGTTCTTGATTCAGAAATGTTCTCCTTTGAAGTGGTTTTTTTGGAATGTTGAATAAACATTTTTGTTATTAGGATGATAGATTCTTCGGTTAATGTGCGGAGATCGTTTGTAGCATCGCCTGAGAAGGAAGATAGATACTATACAACTAGGGGTTCGATAAGTATAGATGAGAGTGGGAAGATTATAAAGGAACCTGTGAAGGAAACCAAGAAGCATGTGTGGCCTAAGTTGTTTATAACTTTGTCAAATAAAGAGAAGGAAGAAGATTTCTTGGCTATGAAAGGGTGTAAACTTCCTCAAAGACCGAAGAAACGAGCCAAATTGATTCAAAAGACATTGCTTGTGAGTACCTTCGTAAACTTTTTTCATTTGTGCTCTTCGTAGTCTTTTTCATTGTGATGCAAATCGTATGTTTTACGCAGCTGGTGAGTCCAGGTGCTTGGTTATCAGATCTATGCAAAGAGAGGTATGAAGTAAGAGAGAAGAAGACTTCAAAGAAGGTAACAGGTTTTTTTTCTCGCTTTCTTGTATCTTCCCATGCTTAGTCTCTTTGTGGAATGTGAAGATGATGTGGTAATTTTCATGTACTTATGAAGAGACCAAGAGGATTGAAGGCAATGGGGAGCATGGAAAGCGATTCGGAATGAAGAATGGTGTAACAAAATTTGAGATGCCTCTCTTCCTTACATGTCAATTATGAGGCACCTTAATCTATAGTCTTTTTCCTAATCAAAATCTATTTTCTCACCATTTTTGTTGTTTACATACAATGCTTCATAATGAGAAGTTCTTGAATCCCTATTGCGAAAGCAGCGAGCCAAAATGGAATGAGAACTCCAAACACATTGAAACTAACTCATAAATTAGAGTAGATTAGAGTCTGAAATCTGAAGATTTACAACAACACACACAACCAAAACTGCATGCAGCTACACTTACCAAGTACCAACTCTCTACCTAAACAAGTCACAAGTCTCCTATCTTCCCTTCTTGTTTTCTCGGTCACAAAAGTTATTCTACAATTGATAAATCTGTACTTGTCACAATACCTACAAATGTACATTTGATGAACGTCCTACGATCCAGTTGAAATGCCGGTGAGCCATGCCTGAAAAGTGCTTTCTCGAGTGCAATTTTATCCTCTTGAGTCGCTTGCTTCGTGAAGTACATCAGGAAACCAACTAAAACATTTCATTCCACTACCTTATGGCCAGCAATGATCAGATGCTGTCAAGAGTTAAGTCCGAAATGAGTTATAGTGAGTGATATGAGGGGGAAAGAGCATTCATTCCTTGCAGGAAGCTTAAGAAATGTACCTTCTCTAATGCTGCGCAGATCACGGGCAAACAAGTCTTTAACATTGAGACATGAACTGTCTGGTTCGATGCACAACACAAGCACTTCGACGATATTCATGGCAAGCCAGCTGGTGAGAAGGAGAGAGCCATCTACCTAAACGGGAAACTACATAGCTTCAAGGACAACGGAGGCTTTTGTGAAGACTGAAAGAACAAAAGGCGCTTCTTCCCCTGGGTGTATAGTAGTCGGGACAATAGTATAACCCTTAGGATCAGGATCAAGAACCATTTCGCATGATATCTCACGAGAATTCACATAGTCTGTTCCACCAACAGATTCATGAAGAAATATGTTGAAAGCAGCACGACGTCCACGAGTATTAAGAATCCTCATTCCAATATAAAACAACTGCGAATCATGGCTTGATTGGTAGTTACGAAATCCAGGAGTTGTTCTTGAGAAACCTACGCCCTGCACGGAATCATTTGGAAGGATGAGATGATAAGCTTTGCATACGAATTTAGAACAAAAATAACGGTTTCCGTCAAGAAATAGTATGTGCCTGAGTTAAGGTGATGAAAACATGAATCGGCGAAGAAGCATCAGAACCAGTAGCCCTCAGTCGGAACTGTGGATTTTGATGCCATGAGCTATAATCTTGGCAGCCACCAGCACTATAACCTCGCCATTGGCCATGGACTGAATAGCGCATCTCACGAGGGTATACTCGACAAACATATATTGATCTGAAATGAATTTGGAAGTCTTGCCAAGACATCCAGAAGATTCCTTCGTTTGACTGTTGAACAGAATGGACAGGATCAGTACGCAACGTACTTTATGGAAGGAAGCAGAGATATATACACATTTATGAGCACAAAGAAGCGAAGCACGCAATAGAAACTACCTGCGGAACATGCTTCAGCTTGTGCTTCATCCGATCACTCCACTCTGGGGATGAATCTGACCAGGGACCATTCCACTCAACTTCATTGGCCCATGGATTTCGGATCTGAACAAGTCTGTGTCCATCAACCTCTCTCACCTGAAGTGAAAGTAATTAAATTCGTACTCCCTTACTCAGCATATGACTAAAGCAATCAAAGTAACAGAGCGCACCTGTAAGACGGAGTAAGCATGCCCTTGCACAATGCCACTGGAAGATACATGAACATCTGATCCTGATGGACTTCCAGCACCGAGTAAAAAACCCTCTTGTTTAAAGCGTAATAATTGAGACCATAATCTGCCACTTGCAAGATCAATTTGTGCTTGAGCACTCCTCAAGTCAATCTCCTCGCCAGCACCTCCGGTTAGATCAACAAGAGCGTCCTGAACCAGTCCCCCCTCCAGTGCCTCATAAGAACCATGGAGTTTGGCGTATGCTTTCTCCACTATGGAGACCCAGAGCTCATTGAGCTTCTTGCTTGTAGCAAAGGCTGGTTTACCGGGTGATTCACATGGAATCCAGTCATCGATAACAACGGGAACCCACTCACCCTGCAAGTTGAAAGCTATTAAACTTGAAACCTCTTGACTGCACGGACATGAAAGAGGAAGCTACAAGAATCTATCACAAGAGAGCAAAGCAGTGCCAGTGAAAGAAAATTTAGAATAACAACCTGAATACAAAACCGAACAGTGTAGATTCCTTCCTCGTTGTATTCAGGAGTAATGATCACTTCAGATATTCGTGAAACCTCTGCCAGAACTGCAACAGCGCTTAAAAACCAACAATCGCCCAAACGCCCCTACAGAACAAGTTAAAGCAATCATAAGATTAAATCCCTGAGAACATTCTGAATCAAATGCGTACAAGTTGAAGAATTTGAGCAAGAATATTACGTTGTGCATCATCAAGAAGTATCACATGTTATAAAAGAAAAGGAAATGATCAAACCTGGCAAACATCTGAAGGATTTGCAGCGCCAGAGAACAAGCAGGGACGGGAATCACTACCGTTCTCTTTCACAATGGAATCGGGTCTCATCCATTCAGAAACAACCTGAATTATGACAAGCTCAAAACATTAGAGTCCCCATCAAGCTAGTATTTTTTCTACTTGAAAGGTACATGGAGAGTGAAGATGTTCAACCAACAACAGAAGAAGGGAGAAAATATTCACAACTCCTACCTGCAATTTTGGAGGAGGGTTCTGTGTATCCACAAATAAAGAGCGGTCATTTGGAGGAAATTCTTGGTCAGTAAACTGTTTATCGCCTCGTGACGACAAAGCTTCTTTAACAGCCAACTCAACCGAACGCATTCTTTGGTTTATCTCTTCTTGTGTCTCCATTCTGGGTTTCCTGTATCTTCTACCAAAGGAATCAACACTACATACTAAATCCCGACCTGATCTTCTTTTCCTTCCACTGGAATATTGTCCATCCCAATCTACATCATCCCTATCATAGAGATCAACATCGGGAGGATCACTCTCCCAACCATCGGCCTGGTAAAAGATAAAACAGAACCAACAAGTATCGGTTTGAGCTCACAACATTACCTCCCAGAAACATCAGAAAAAAAAATATGACAACAGTCGACAGGAGGATACATACTCTGGGGGGCGACTCTGTCCATTGCCAATTATCATCCGACAAATCAATCATGTCTAATTCGGCCATGCCAATGGCAGTATACAAAGAAGCGGCTTCATCTTCAGTTAAGCATTTCCCCCAGAGGAAAACATCCATTATATGCATCTTTGACTCGGCTCCATCACTATCTGATCTGCCGAATGCATCGACATCTATAGGTGGCCTAACACCCAACCAAATTTCAGCGCCTTGTTCCCAAATGGCACTACCAGTACTTAAAGGTAACCCAGTCTGGTAGCCGTCAAACCCACCATCTAAGTAACAAGTTGCCTCCCCCGCATCTGCGTCAATTGTGATTGTCACTGTATGCCACCTGTGATGGAAACCACAAAACAAATATGACTGAAGATCTCGAGAAATAGGTATTACAAAAATCTGTTTATGGAAACTGAGGGGAAAACGGCAGACCTTCCATCAGTTATGCTGGTTGCACCAATATACCACTCTCTGGCAACGGTTGTCTGCCTCTCACCTTTAGTGATCAACCTAAGCCCCACTTGGCCAGCCTCAATTCCTTGCTCAGAGCCAGCAACCAGGATCTCCCAACATACTTTCTTTTGAAATTCAGTGCCAAAAAGACATACAGGTCCAGAATCGGATTGGATCATTGCTGTAACGGAGAAGCTAACTTTCTGGCTTTGACAGACACTCGAGTCCATTTCGCCACAATGTTTACCACTTATCATTGGTTCATCGTCAATAACACAAACTGCTCCAGCAATGCCAGTCTGGTAATAACTTTTATTAGTTATCCGGTAATCAGCATCATTAGAAAGTACGCTTGTAGAATGCGAAAAACAAATTTACCTGTTGTGCACGTCGGTCTAGTTGAGCAGCGCGTATCCTACGTGCAATACCTGAGACTCTCTCTCTTGCAAAGGAGTCCTCAAGGACAGAATCACCCCCAACAGCACGTATTGCGGCTGCCATGGCTGCTGCCTCTCTACTACCAGCATTAGGAATAGATGAAATAAGGGAAGTTTCGATTTCCTTCCATTTACGCTCTTCCTTCTCCAAAAGAGCTTTCCTTCTTTCTTTACCTCTTCCTTCTTCTTCACGTCTCTGCATGAGGATTTCCTCTTCCATCTCTTTCTCTCTCAGATAACTTATGTTTATAATACAGGAAAAAAAATAGGGAACAAGTCTGAGTGTTCAGCTTCATTAACCATATAGCATAATAAAAGAAACATGTACCTCTCTTGGATAATTTCAAATTGTCTTCTATCCTCTGGCTTCCATTTACTGATTTTTCTGGCACTTAGGTCAGAGAATCCAATGCTATCTAAGAAGAGTCGCAGGCGTATCTCATCCTACAACATCGCAATAATCACGTCTAAGAAAAATGAGGATGAATATATGAAAGTTTAAAATAAGGACTCACCTGAACTTTCTCCGCCTGAGCTGTCAAACCTAACAATAGCAATAAATAACCACCGAACTTGTCCCACATATACACCCACTCTGTATCAATGGCCTCTTCCAGTGCTAAAACTCTTGCATGGGCACACATGTCTCTTCTGTAATCTACATTTGTAGATGGTTCATGACGGAATATATTTCTGCATTGCATTCTGTAGAAGAACGATCCAGCAACTCTTTCTTCATTCCTGAGACGATCCCTCAATTTCATGACGTCATCTCTAGGAAGCGCAAAGTTCCCTGCTTTATCATGCATTGCAGAGGGGTCCCCGACTAGAAGAGCTCCAGAGCTAGCAGACCTTTGCGGAGCTGAATACGTGCTGGATAAAGCATTTCTTGTCTGTCATTAATAAGTTGCAAAAATGTATGAGAATCTGTTTCATTAACAGAATATCAAAATAAATTTTCAAGAGACGCACTAAGAACGTAACATACTTTAGTGGCAGATCGCGAGATAGCTTGCACTATGGTGTCCTTGCTAAGAAAACGTACAGCAACTTCCATCATCTGGAGACCATCAGAAGGAATTAGCAAAGACAGTACGGAGTAGCGATATAATAGATGAACAGTACGGAGTAGCGATATAATAGATGAAAATTAATCACCAACCAATAATCGCTATTCTAAGGAACAGATAGATCAAAGAACAACATAACTAACCTCAAGAGTCAAACACGGACGAGAAACGGCAAACCCAAAGGCTACTACAAGGGTGATAGCTGATACAGCAGCACCAGCAAACGGAGGATATATAATCAGACTAGCAACAACACCCCACGCTTCTGTTGCCAATGCAATCCCATACAGGACGAGAAATGCAGCACTGAAGAAATGCCAAAGCAATTAATACAGAACATTAGCTTAATCTTTCATGGTCATATAACAGAACACCAGAGAACATATCAGAAAAACAGCAAAGGAAAAGATTAAGAGCAACTATTTAGAGTACTCGAGTGGCTGGACATACCTGACATTCTTTCCACAATCAGCATGAGCATCATAGACATATACTGGTAGTACCCTTGGAGAATATACAACAATTGGTGGGGACAGAAGAACCTGTGAGAAAAGAAATATAGTTAGCACTCCGTTTGAGTAAATGAACAGAAGAAGCCACAGTTTCGTTGATCTCTTTGAAGAAGGTTAAGTATCTCACAGCTAATGCTCTTCCAGCCAACAGAAACAGAAATGTAAAATAACCAACAGATGCTCCAGCAAATGGTTTATCTGTAAAATAAACAAAAGTATAATTGATGTATCAATAGAGGAGGTCTCACATCTACGAGAAGTCTGAAATCAGAGATGGGCAATCCTCACCTTGAAACCATCCTACAAGGAAGGCAGCCAAACCCAAAAGAAAGGCAAGAAAACAAACAAAGGATGTCTGTTTTCTGGTCAAGTAGAAATTGCTTGACGCCCAAAGATGGATTACACCAATAGCTACCACCATAATGAGAAGAACTAAGAGAAAAGACACGCCTATCTGTTATAATCAAAACATAAAAGATGTATCAGAAGGATTAAGTTCAGTCAACAACTGAGAATAGTGTGATAGTGTCAACAGCTTAGGGGCTTACCGTCCACGGTTTGACTACCATAATCACAGCTGCTATCGCACCAAAAAGGAGAAGAAGACCTATAGAAACAAAAACATAAACACCTCGAGATAGTATCCAACAATCATCCTTCCTACAAAGAAAAGCCACAAAAAAAACAATTAAAAAAGCTATTTCATTGAAACAGAGGGTAAGATTTAGTACGCTACGCGATGAGAAGAAATAGTCATGCACCATTTAACCATCCCACAGCATAGTGACAGTAGCGCTGGAATGCATGCAAGTGGAAGCAACGCCGCAAGAAAATCACCATTTGTGGGCAACTGATCATCTCTAGATTTCACGACTTCCAAATATGATGTTCCACAAAATGCCACGAGGACAACTAGCAAGTAGATCAAAATGCATATGAAGATTGCTTAGAGAAAAGAAAGCCCACGCCAATATAGAGCAAACTAAAAGAATTACAAATTACCTGAGAATATCACGAGACAGACAGCGGAAGAGTGGGAGAACCTATACGTAGCAAACCATGAGACTATAGGCAGAAAGGCGGTAGCTATCAAAGCAATTCCCGATGCCATTGCCCAGCCAAGGTATACAGAAGATGTGTATGGAGACGTGAAGTTATTTTCTCTGGCGCTAAACGATTTGTACTTCAAATCATCCAAAGGTTTAGCAGATATAATTGCACCAAGGGAAATTACAGATCCCACAAACACCACAACACAAATCCAAAGAATAAGCCCCTAAAATGAAAAGAAACTTTACTTAGAAATGTTTGTTTGACGAGAAGACACTAGTCTCTGGGTTAGAGATTATAGACAGACCTTTATCCTAAGAGATCGTGAATCTCTTTCCTGATCCCCACGAGACAGCTGTGGAACCCAAAATTGATACCCATTATGCATCCATATAGGGGCAGCAATAGAAAGGCATGCTGCCATGAGGGGCACAGTCAAGGATATTCCCAAAAGTACTGACGATTTACTGCAATTGAAGCAGACAAGATTTTTGTAATGAGAACATCGAATTGTGACCATGTCAGAAAAGTTGGTAGCAGTTTAGCAAAGGACATAATCCCTAGTACCTCAAGAAAGAGAGTGATAATCCAACTGACGTGCTCAACAGCCAGGCAACGAAGCCATACTGAAAACAGAGAAATGGACACTATTCAGATTACTTAAAACATCAGATGGTATCTGCATGTCTACAAGCAAGTACTAATGAACATATCAAACCACAAAGACACGCCATACCTTGCGAGATTTTGATGTCAATGACATTTCCTCAACTTGAAGCGACCGAAGAAAAGCCATTATTGAACAGATAACAGGTGACAACAGGAGCACAGAGAAACCAAATTCAAACTACAATTAGGTAACAGGCGAGTTAGCAAAGATATAACTATAACCTTCATCAATGTTACAAGTATCAACTTAAGAAAACCGGCAGCAATGTGCACACAAAAACAGACTCAGAAAGTGCAGTAGCTTGAATCAGATGGGTAAAACTTCACCTGTTGATGACTAGAATTTATAATTGTGATGGTCTTTGGACGAAAAATGGCCACAATGATTGTTTCAAGAATAAAGACAAGACTGAAGAGGCCCCATGCTCTCTCTGGTGTGCCCGCTACATGGTGTAGAATAAGTCTGGACAGCTTTAGCCACTTCTCGAGACCCCGGAGCCTCAATTCTTCGGATAACGAAATCTGATTTGGCAGAGTATTGTCCACACTGTTCGAGTCAATGATTGTAATATCAGTGTTGTCTCGATGATCTCTATCAGCATCCAAACTACTCCTTTGAAGTAATGCCAATATGGATGGATCCAAGTTTTTCTCCTTCAACATCACAGCAAAGTCAGGATCCAGCCCCTTGTCATGCAACAAATTAGTCAGTTCAAGATCACCTTCCTTTGCTTTCTTTTTAAGCATTGAGGCTATCCTTGGATCGTTTAACTGTTCCTGAAAAGCCAGAGCCAAATTGAAATCCAAAAGCTGCTGGTTTGCAGAATTTGATGCGCTAGACTCATAACCTAGGCTGTCAATACCACTGCTCGAACAAACGACGGGAGTGTTATTCTGATCGGAAACTTTGTCCACAAAATAAGACGTTCCTGCTTCAGGCTCTTGGACCACAGAACGACATGAGCTACTACGTAAACCTAAGCTTGGTCTTCCACTTTCTAAACTTTTTTCAGTACAGATAGCCTCCTGGGAGCTGCCTGTTCGAGTTAGATTGTCAGTCGTGCACGATTCTGTGGTAGGATTAGCTTCGTTTGTACAACAAGCATGGCCGGCCTCCATACTACTGCTTCTTTTAATACTTGAGCCACAACCATCTGAAGAACTTGATGAACTATTCTGCTCTTTCCTTCGGAAACCTTCTCTCAAGCGGATAACGGTGCTCTGTAAGGCATCCCTTCTTGCAGCTGATGGGTCTGTTATCGATAGATGACGAGAAATAGCAGCGCCTGATAAAACTGATGCCACGAAAATGTAACTTATACAATGCCCTAGGTACCTGCAACAAGAAAACATGATAAGTTACATGCCTTGAAGGGGACAAACTTCAATCTATAAATAAATAACAATTTTTTATCTCAGAAACAAACCAGTAGTGTATGCCAAAGCATATTAGGAAAAGACGAGATGTGCCAGCTACAAAAAGTGCCAGAACACGATTTTGAAGAAGCTTAAACCCATACAGGCATGCCCCAATATTCCAGTCTACAAGAAAAAAAATCAAGCATGGGGATGAGTTAGAAATAATCCAACAGCATGCTTCTGCTTCAAGTATATGCAACAAGGTTTGTCTCCATACCAAGAACAATAACTGCTGCTGATGTAATGCCTCCGAGCCAACGTGATTCCCTAGCGGTGAGGCCATATAGGACCGAGTAGACAAGGAGAATCACGAGTGATCCAAGGTACAGGAGGCCAAGATGTGAAGCCCTACAGATAAGCAACAAAGAAGGAAATGTTTCGCTTAATTCCGAGGGACAAAACGGGCAGGCAATAAATTGTGGCTGATTAAGTGGATGAGAACTCCAATGCTCAGTAATGAACATATCATATAACATACGGAAATATCTCAAAGGTTACTAGCCTCAAAATCTGTTAAGTTTTCAGTTGGTTCCAATAATGGATAGCTTGTTGATTGCACAATTCAGGATCAGTATTAAACAAAGGGTAATAAGATCTTACCTGCTGGTTTGCCGGGGATATAACTCATTGGGATCAGGTGGTTCTGGCAAACAAACCACGGGGCCCACCTCTATACAATCTGAATAAGCAAATTTGTATGCCCTCCTTACATATTCATCCACATCTAACCCATTTCCTGGGATTGAAAACCTCGTGTGTTAATCGACATGGAAGGGTAGCTTTGTACTATTATGAGCAACTGAGGAGCCTAACTAAGTTGCATATACCAAAAATGTCAATAAATAACTTGGAAGTCATTTTAAGGATTCGGAAAGCTTTACCGTTAAAGACCATGCGGCAGATAAAGAGCATGTTAATTGCCAACATAATTGCCGATATACCGAAAAAGAAACCAGAAGGAGAATATTGCTGAGAAGCATGCGCACCAGCCGTAACATAGACAGCACAAAGCTCATACACACAGAGTAAGGCAACACCAAGAAGGAGAAGTAAAGCAACAGCTCCTGTTTGGCCATTAGAAGAAAGTCAGCAACAAGTTCAATATTACATTCACGATTAGTACTGACTAGAGCAGCTTATTGATAAGTCAGGTATGTTCTCCTTTATTCTCATTCCTACAACGGATATACGCCATGTACTACCACTAAGTGCCATCGGTATTACGAATGATAAAATACCAAACGAATATTGTGATGAACATAAGTCAAATTGTAAACGTACTAGAGCTTTGCCACTGTGTCCTCCACCAAAGCATGATTGAGTAGAAAGCCAATAAAAGCGCAGTTCCAGCCATTATTATCGCAAGTCCAATGATATCCCGATCCAATATAACAATCAGCCAACAACCCCATCCAATCAAAATTGCAATGGGAGATACTACAACAATCCAAGCAACAAGAGATAGTAAACCGCATAATGCATCGAGCTGAGGACCGTGCAATACTTTCGGCCATTTTCTAGCAAAGATCCAGCTGCAATAAAAAAAAATACAACACATTGACTCAAAACAACACATTCCTAGAGTTTCCGCAACTTAATACTATGAAGTTATATATACCTATAGAGCCGCCATGGCCGCCAATTAACAGCCCAGAGAATCCAAAACGAACCCGAACCGAAAACCGCGAAAAAGGTACCCGAAATTAAACAAGCCAGTAAGATTCCTTGCTCATCCCCTTCCATGGCTTCTTCTTCTCCCCACCTACAAACTAAGGAAATCAAAATTCTATCACATAGGAAGTTAAAAGTCTCTAACTTTCGCAGCTCAAAATCAAACCCTTCTTAAATGGAGGAGGATCAGCACATACCTATTTGACCCACATAAGCTTACTGTACAGTGTCATGACGATGAAGTCGAAGCTGAAGGAGAAAGCTTTAAAAAAACCCAGAAATTTTCAAGCTACTCTCAAGCAAAAGGAGACATCTTTAGCTAGAGATTTGAGTTCACTAGGGTTTACAAACTGTTAAAGTAGACGAAAGGAGAAACCTTTAAGAGCTTATGCAATTGAAATTCACTTCCTTTAGGGTTTTTTCTTGCCAATTTAGTAAAAAAATGTTGAATTTTTGGGAATTGATAAGAGAGATTTTAAAAACCCTACAAGCTTTTTTCTCTTCTCTCTCTCTCCTCCAAGAACAAACGTATTGTGTAGACTGTAGAGAGAGAAATGTGTTTGTGGAAAAAAAAATATTTTTTTTTAAAAAGAAAAGCAATGTCCGAACAAATGATACCGGAGCGTGTAAGTCACGTGCCAATAAGGTTAGTGAAATTTTATTGGTTAGCGAGAGAGAATGAACAATTTATTTGTTGTTGTTAAACAATTTATTACTAATTGTTTTTCTTTCCTTAATTTATTTGTTCTTTAAATTACTTATCCATAATTATTTATGAATTATAAAGAATATTAGGAAGTTTTCTTTGTGATATCTTGAAATATTGCGAAGAATTTATCGAATAAATTCGCTTTTACATTTTCATATCCATATGAACAAATATGAAGTTTTTCTCGATATTTCACACTTGATGAAATCTTAAGTGCATATGCTTCACCACGAATATGCAAATTAACATATCTAACGTTCATGAATTCATTTTCGTAAGAGTTTGAAGATGTAGAAGAAGAAATCTCTATAATCGATTATGAAGTTCTTGGAATTTCTCTATGTTCTCTAATGTCGACGAGGAAGAAGAGAAAATTATTTGAGCAAACCTTAAAGAAGAACATGAGACTGTTTTGATAAGTGAATCTAAAAGAGAATAAAACGATATCGTTTTCGGATAATCTTTTTACTCTTTCGATAAAATGGAACAACATTGCAGCCGACGTGGCATTCTTGTCAACATATATTCATAGTAGAAATAACAGTGTTAACGTCAATGTATGAAGAAATCACATATCAGTATGTTTTGTGTGATTAAAACGAAAAAAATATATGTCATGTACGAAAATGAACAGATATAAATGTCGTGTATGATAAAACCGAAAGCCCTCACTATATATATACAAAACAAAGGAAAATATTTGTGTTAGGATTTTTTCGATCATTCAATAACTACAACTATATTCGTTTACACATTTAAAAATAATAATGATTTTTCGTTACAAACATCCGATGAGTTTGGAAATTTAGGGTTTTAAAGATTTTTATATCTATCTTCAAAAAAATATAACAGATAACACATTGCTGAATATTCCAATTCAATTTAGTATTCTTATTATTTATTATTATGGCCTTTTAGAATTTTATGTTTGTCTACTCAACATCTTCTCGTATTCGAATATCATTGATGCGTATTATCCTAAACACGGACTTTATCAGCAACGTCATTTTATCCAATTATATGAATAAAGCACACAAACATTGAGCTAGGTAATATTAAAGGTTCCATGCAAAAAAACATTCATTGTAACTCTTTTTGCAATTTTACCCTTTATATGTCGAAACTGCAAATTAAATCAATATACCAAGTGAATTTTAATTCGAAAGATAACCTTTTTGTATTTCCTTTCAACGACTAATAACTCTGATATAAAAATTCAATAGCATTAAACTCAGTTTTAGTTAGAATTTTTGAATTCAATCTACAATTACAAGAAATCTAAGACATCTAATAACGAAACTGAGGTTTATATTGCAGGTTAAATTGCACTTGATGGATTGATCTGCAGTCTCAGCATATGGGGGATAAAATTGCAAAAAAATACAATGGAGGATATTTTTGCATAAAACCTTAATATTAATTCTAATTGGTATATAATTTTCTGTGGAAAATAGAAATACATATATAAAAAAATTTCCAATAACATACAAATGCGACTTATTTTTGATTAGTCTAATTTCTATATAGCAACATAATTATTAAAATCATTATGGTTGTTTATATTCTTCTTATTTATTATGATAAAAAAAAACTAAAGTAGATGTGAATGTAAAAATAGGATTTGAATTCCAAACAAGCATGGAGGAGCTTTTAAAGTTTGTCCTAGATAAAAAGATTCTTCAAGAAGAATGATTTTACCTACACAGAGAGCAAAAGGAAATCATTCAAGAGTATACAAAAAAATTTCTATCCAAGAACAAATCAACCCTTAGATATGCCTCCTAATTTGGTCAGTTAAGAGACCGACCGTGAAACTATTTGTCAATAGAAAAATGTATATATAAAAATCAGATTCATGAATATATAAAACCAGATAAAACAGAAAGAAAAAAATAGATAGGGCATCGTTAGGGTTTTACAAAGTAAGAAAACCGACAAAAGAGATCTTGCAAATTCAGAAAGAGAACAAAAAAAGAGATTAGAGATAACAAAAACAGTGCAGAAAATATGAAAATCTATAGATGATGAATAAAAGGAAACACAAACTTACCAAATCTAGGAATTTTCTAGCATATCATAAGGAAAATCCACATGCACAAAATATCATTGTTCAAACAATAAGAGAACAAACATAAGAGAACACCAAAATATATATAAAGGAAGAAGACAAAATTTTGTTAACACACATATAAGCTCAACAGAAACGTCGGAATTATATTAACACACATATAAGCTCAACAGAAATGTCGAAATTATAGTAACACACATGTAAGCTCAACCGGAGGATAATACTAACCATTTGCTTCATCTTTCTCAAGCAAAGCTTCAATGTCCGAACACCTTTGCTTTGGACTAACGACGGTATATCTAGGTTAGATGAATTAGGGTTTACAATAGTTTTTTCTGTTTAATGATCAACATAAAAAAGGTTGATAAATTTTGAGGGAGCTAGATATATTTAAATTGGACTGAATTAGGGTTTCGTTTTTTTTCTTCCTTCATTGCCGTTTTGTATTTTTTTCAAGTTAAAAATAATTAGTGACGTAGCTGGGTAATTAGATGATTTCAGCCAAAGAGTTTTTGCTCATAAAATATGAGAGAAAGGTAACGAAATAATTTGGTGAAATCATGTCAAAATCGACGCATGAAATTGTGACATGCAAGATTTTAAGCTTTACTTTTCTACAAACAAATATACTGTGAAAAAACTTTAAGACGATGACGCGTCATTAACTTCTTTCGCGTAAGACGATGACATATCATCAAATAACTTCACATTTAATGATTGTATAGATAAATAGTTAGATAATAAGAACATCTCCAAAAGACTCTTCAAAACTTCAAATATGAAGATTTTTACTCTCCAAAAAGAAACTTCAAAACTTCAAATTTGAAATTTCATAGTTTTTTAATTTCATTTTAGTCCCTATAACTACACATCTTACTTTTTATTCTTAAAAGTTTTGTTGTTTATCGTTTTAATCCTTAAATATTTTATATCTCATAATATTTCAAATATTTTCTCATAAATTTAATTTTTACACATAAAATTAAATAAAAACTTTAAATAAGACTAAAAATATTTTATAACTAGACTTGTACGACAACAATATTATAACTAGATTTTATGGAATAATGTGGTATTTTCTTGTAATTTAATATTTAATTTTGTAATTTTATGTAAAACTTTAATATTTTAGTATAACTTTTTATTAATTAATATTGTTGTGATAATTTTGTAGATGTGTTAGTTATTTATAAATGTTTAATGAATTTAAATTAGTTATGATAAATATAAGGACCACAATGTAAAATACAAATATTTTTGAAATTAAATTTGAAGTATTGCTTTTGGAGAAGAACATCTTCAAACTTCAAATATAAAGTTTTAAAAACTTCAAAATAAAGATCCTTTTTGGAGACGCTCTGAGAAATAAAAGATTTAAAAAGATTCAAGAGAAGTGATGTTGCAGTAAGTCCATAATTTTTTGTAGATTGTATATGTATACTTATAGGTTGTCAATGCTTTTTTACCCAAATAAAGGTTCTTAATGCTTATTTATGAAAAAAAATTTCTTCTACCAAAGCTATAATGTGAAAAAATGTAGAATATGAAGAGGCAAGGTTATGAATTGAGGATGGCATTGAATCGCATAGGTTCTTGGAAGGTTTGTGTTGAAGAAGTTAAATCCAATCGGAGTGCATTCTTGATAGCTAGAAGTGTAACTGTTGAAAATTGTCGACAATCGTATGTGGCGGCAAGCTGTCCTCGTTGGATTCAAGGTGTAATCAATCTAGAAAAACCAATAGCCTGAATGGTGAAGGTGTTTTCTCTGATCAAATTTCGAATGGCTTGGTTTGGTTATTGATGAAATGGTGCTATGTGTTGTTTGTTTCTGTTTAAGCTTTTGCTCTGTTTTTATTTCTTTCTCTGTTTTCGTTTGGTTGTGATTGGTTGTACTAAGCTAGTTTTGGGCCTTAGTGCTCGTTCTAATATATTTTGATTCAGATGAAAAAAAATATCAATCTCCATATGCAAAAATATCATAAATATCATCATCCAAAAAGACAACTCATGAATTAGTCATCACCAAATAAAATGTTCAACTACAAGACAAAACTTTGAAGACTTAAAAATAAAGTAAAAGTCTTTAAAATCCAAACCAATCACTCTTTAGAGCATCATTAGTGGTAGTGTTCTTACAAGTGTTCTCAACTAAAAAAATAACAATAAAATAATAATTATTATTTGTTTATTAAGAGAAGTTCTTAAAATTCTTGGAACATCAACCCAAGTGTTCTTATTGTTCTAAAATAAGAACACTTGGATGAGAGTTCCAAGAATTTAGAGAACATTTGCTAATAAACAAGTAATATTTGTTATTTTATGATTATCTTTTTTGTTTAAGAACACTTTTAAGAACACACCAATAATGGTGCTCTTAGTCTCTCTATCTACAATTGGAAATAAGAAAATAAAACAAAAATCTCTTATTGTCATAAAAGGGAATGAGAGAGTAGGTTTATGTTAATTAATTCACTTAATCAACAAAAAGCTAATTTTAATTTCTAAAGTTTTAAGAAACTTTTCAATAAGTCAATAAAGAAAAGATTCATTCACTTGATTAAACAAATCACACAATACAAAAGGAGAGACAAAGTAAAGATGTTTCACTAAGGGCCAAAGCTTTTGAGTTTTCAAAGAAACTAAAGCCACACCTTCCTCTTCTCCATCTACTTTACATGGCAAAGAAGAAACCAAAAACTAACCATCACATAGCTTTTACCATCCCTAAAAACTACCCGAACACGCGGATTAAGTAACCGTGTGAAGAAAGAAACATAGTGAATTCACAAGACAATAGAACCCGAGAGACGAAACAGGTAGTAATACACTACTTGGTTACTTAAGTCTTATGGACAGTTCTCGTTTTTACCGGGACCTCCATAGTAGAAGTAATGACCCCAATCATCATTACTTCCGGGTTGAACATCGTAACAGTTAGACTGCTCGGTGAATGTTCCAAGTCCTTTAGGTGACTTGAGGTTGTTTGAAGCATCAACCACTTGAATGTTCCTGAAGTAACTTGCTTTACTAAACCCTTCTTCCGGAAACCGACCACTGCCCATTTGTGTTGAAGTGTGGTGTCCATCTGTTTGCGAGTTCACGACTTCTCCTCCCCATTCAATCATCGATGCACTTTCCGTTAAGTAGGAGAAGAGAAACGATGGCCAATATCCTAAAACATAGCCGTTCCCAAACTGCATCCACCAATGTCCTTCTTTTGGATCCTGTGACAATGTAAACAGACCATTTCCACATCAATCGATATCGAAAATTTTTAGTTTTTCTTGTCTTTTAAATTCTCTTTTGTGGCTTAACATACCTTCCATATCAGAATGCTGATATCATACTGTGAATTACGATATCCAGAGACCGGGGAAATGCTAGCTCCCATTGCTATGTCACTGTTGATTTGAATAAAACCCGAGCAAAGAAGATTGTAACAACCGGTAGCTTGATACGCATCACTCTACAATTAGTCGAACAACATAAGAAAAAAGCGAGAAAAACATGACCAAAAGAACTTTATTAGACAGTTAGTTTCAAGAACTTACAGTCCAGTAAGTGAAGAGTCTTGTGTTATTGTCACCATACAGATCCGGACTCACCTATAGTAAAGCAACAAAGAATCAATATGCTAAACATGATGTTAACCGATGAAATAACAATGGCGTTACCTGCCAACCGGCTTCGATACTATTAAGATCTTGTCCGAAAGAGCCACCAAGAAGCCATATCTGTGACAAACTAAACTCATTCTGCTGTTGTATCTTTGGCTCCCAAACATTTATAGTAGCCTTAGCTCCATAGTACTTATCTCCTTCCACATAAGCTATAGCATGCTAACATACCAATTCAAGAAACCAAACACAATCTCAAATCAAGAAACCAAACAAGAAGGAAACTTTTTAACATAAGCCACACACACACACACAGCTTCTTTCACTCACTTGGTGACCACTTTGGTTAATGAGGTCAGGTTCTGCAGATTTAGGTAAAGGAACAGTTCTATGTTTCTTCTTGCCATATCTTTTGACAGAACTTGCTCTCAACACATCATCTTCCTTTGTCCTCCTTATGGGAATGGTTCCTTCAGGACATTTCCCAAATCTATGCCATGACTGATGTATATGCATCTCCTTCTTCTCCTTTGATTTAGTAGTAGACACTTTGTTATCATCAAAGATTTGTCCTTCAGGGTGATAATTAGGCTTCATCTGTTAAAAAACAGAACATTAAACTCTGTTTTTTCCTCTGTTTTTTATTCATATCACATTCAAAGTAAGAAACTTTTCTTCAAAAACAAAATCAAACTCTGTTTCAAAACCTGAATCTTGTGGTCTTTGAGGAAAGGATGATCAAAAGCTGGTTGCTTTGTGATTGGAACACAATCAATCATATCACCATCTGGACTCTGTTTTACATATCAAATTCAAAGTAAGAAACTTTTCTTCAAAAAAGTAGTTAAAGAGAGAGAGATAATGTTTAAAGATTTGGGGCTTTACTTGAATGCTTTTGACAGCAGGTTTGTTCAATCTGTTAAGATGCTTCTTCACTTGGAACTTCTGCTTTGATACGCCTGACCTTGCGGCGTAGGATAGTGAGAAGAAACACCATAAGCATAAAGAGAGTAAGAGAACTTTAGCTAACTTCTCCATTGTCGACCAAAGAAGAGAAGAAACCCTAAGGAGAAAGAAAAAAAGCTTAAAGAAGATGCAATAATGGTGAAAATGGTGTTGGTTTTAGGACAAATCTGGGAGATGGGTCTGGTTTCTTTGTCGCTAAAATCCAACCACACAGATCAAAATCCAAACTTTCCTACTTAGCTACTCTCTCTCTCTCTCTTACAGAGAGCTTTCACTTTCTCTCTCTTATCACTTCACTTTCCACTCTCTCCATATCCTAAATATTTTAATTAGTTTTTACCCAATCTCTCTCTAGAATTATATTTTAACCTTTCCATTGTCTTTTTATTTATGAATTTCTTTTGTTATTTCTAGGGATGGCAAAAAAAAAACTTAATCCGAAAACCCGAACTGAAACGAATCGAAAAACGGTACCAAATTAAATTGAACTCGACACAAGTACCGGAATGGATTTGTTTAACGGTATTTTGGACATCGAGTACTATCCAAACCGAACTCGAATGAGTATTCGAAAAAATCCAAAAAACTCGAAAATATGAACAAACCCGAACCAAACCATAATCCAAAATCAAGTATCCAAATATACTTGAAAATCTGATCGAATATCTAAATCAAGTATTTAAATCTTAAACTAGTAACTCAAATATTTATGCATTAGGTATTTATTCATACATTATTTATATTTATAATAGGTATTTATGCATACACTATTCATATTTATATATTTTATACAATTTTATTTTCTAATTTCTGAAAATTTTTAGGTAAACTTGGATTTTTAAAATTTTTAAAATAATATAAATGGGCATTCGAACTCGAATCAAACAACACAAAGATCCAAACTGAACCAGAACTGGAGTCAATTTTTTGTATAAAAATCCGAACGAGACTTAAATCAATAACTCTGAAAATCTGAAATTCGAACGGATATGCGAACGTCAGCTCTTAATTATTTCTTCCTTGAGAATATTTGAATTTAAAATGTAACACAAACTTATTTTTGCAAAAAAAAGAAGATGATTATTAGATATTGAAAATGATGGGAACCAAATTTCCCCTATGATCATGGCATAAGACCCAAAATATTGATAAGATAATTTCAAAAAAAAAAAAAATATTGATAAGAAAATCAACAAAAAGTAAAAAAGAAAATAACCTGAAATTTTTTAGTAAAAAAATGGTTAAAAATAAACGAATCTAGAGGCAAATCCAAGAAAAAATCATTTTAAAAGTTTTTAAAGAATACAATGTGAAATTGTCAGAAGAATCAGAGATTCAGAGCCAGCTTGGCGTTTCATCCACCGTTAAATAAAATTCAAATTTTAATGTTATCACTAATCACTAAGACAAATATTCTTATGCTCTAATCCTGTTCGCATGTTGATCCAAATTTTAATTATTTTTACTGTTTTTATAATTAGTTTATTTAAATGAACAGTCTTTATAATTTATATAAAATCATTTATTTACCAAAATTTTCGTCAACGGTGAAAGTGAGAAAGGGTTATATAAATTTTTTAAAAATTCACCACACGGATTTTAATATAATGAGAACAAAAAATTTGTACTGCCAAATGAATATTTATTTTATAATTCGTTAATGTTCTAATGACTAGTCAAATGAACACCCATAATTTTATTTATTTTTTATAACTTGCATGCCCATAATTACGATAAATGCAAGTTTGGTACTATGACTTTTAATATCACCACATTTATGGATTATGATGATTGTTTGAGTTTTGTGTAAGGAAAAAAAAATATTTATAGAGATAAAAATTTACAAGATTTATAAATAAAGAAATGTCTATAAACATCTATGCAACAAGACGAGTGTTGTGAGGAAAAAAAAATGCAAATTACATAAAAGAGTGCTATGGTCATTTCATAAGTCTAGGGAAAAAAACACACGATCCAAAATATCAACCCGAATCCGATTCGAAAAACTGAACTCTAAATGATTTGTAAACGTATCCGAATGGATTTCGCTCAACGGTATTTTAGACATCAAGTATTACTCGAAATTAAACTCGAACGAATACCTGGAAAAGCTAAAAAACTCCAAACAAAACATGAACCCGGAAATTTTGAAAACTCCAAAGTGAATTTGAATCCAAAATCCGAAAACTCAAAAAAATTTAAAAATGTCCATAAAAATCTAATTTTGGACATATGGAAATACCTAACTCAAGCCAAACACAAAGTAATTTCATATATATTTGAGGTTTCTTAGGTTACTAAGACCGACTTGAATTCGAGTATCTGAACTGAACCCGAATATCCGAATTTTAAAAAATTTCCAAATGTAGCTTAATGTTATGCGATCGAAATTTTGAAACATGAACTCGAATCAAACCTGATTTGAAATCCGAGTGCCTATTCCTAGTTATGGTCGGCTCTGGACATAACGAGATGAAACATTGGCCTCGACCTCGAAAAATTTTAAAGTTAAAATGTATAGAACGATTGACCCCCAAACAGAGAGAAAAATTATGTTTAAGGAATTCTATCCCTAATACCGTAAAAATTTAAAGCTCGATAATTCTCGAGGTCGGCCCTGCTCCTAGTCATTCCAATAAGTCTTACGAGTACCGCCGTTAAAAATGGCGATTAACGCCGTTAACTACCGTTCAGCTGCTAGTCATTATGATTCAATTAAGCCACTTCACTAAACCAGAAACGGTTGCCATTAGAGATCACACGTGTTGTAACCAAAAGCCACACGTGTGGGTAGTTCCATCCAAACACCGTACGCGTATGTCACGCCCGTGAGCCCATGACTAACGCACGGACCATAGAGGTAAATAAGTGTGACTAATGGTCAAAAGTTTAATAATTATGGAATCTTATTCGACCAAAGAAATAATTTGCAATCGAAATGTTAATTTTTATTTTATATTTTAAAACCAAAATAATTTGACTTAGGTTGCTCATGGGTTCTATTCTTATGTTCTAGGTTTGGAATTTGGATTGTTTTTGTTTTTCGGTATTAAGTTTAAAACTTTGGTTCGGAGGATATTTTTTTGGATTCGTCGACTTATGGTTCCAGCAAAATTTCCCTTTACCGACTTTGTGTAGTATGAATATTTTGTAACCTAACTAGTTATCTTAACAAAATTCTAGTTGGAAAAAAATCCCAGAAATGACATCAAAGAAGATATAATAATCGATCAAAAATTAGAGTTTTTATGAGTTTTAGATGATTTTGGTGGATTATGGACAACTATTGAGATTTGTTACTAAAATTATTGAGGGATAGTAACATATATTAATCATATTTATGTTTGTAATAGATAAACACTAGAGCTCTGAAGTTTAAGGAGCGCAGGTTAATCTAGCAATGTGAATAATTACTAGTTGAATAAAGATCAAGAAAAGTTTAACACTTAAATCTACAAGATATCATTGTTCCATAAAAAAGTTTACGTTGGTCATGTCTGAGCGTGAGGAGTGGTGTCAATGATAAAAAATCTCAGTTTGGTAGTTTAAGAAGTTATAAACCAATATATGATACATACGAGTCAATTCATTAAATATCATTTGATTTTGAGTTAGAAGTTCATTATACTTAACAAAAATGCTATAAAATTCCACCTAAAACCATACGATTTAAGTCTTTATATTTTTATCAAGGAAAATTCATTAAAACACTTCAAATCACTTAAAATTTACAACTTAAAATAATTTCAGTAACATTTGATAGTAATTTTTAAAATCATGATTTCAGTAATTTCTAAAAAAAAATTAATTTTGTTCCAATATATTGATTTGTCATTTTTATATAAATCATTTCAAATCCCTAATTCAATACACCCCTAGATTCTATACCTAGATCTAACTAAGATGTTACTTATGCAATTACATCAATTTTTTTCTATCACATTTTACTAAAAATTGTGTCTAGAGTTTACTAATGACCCATACATATAGACAAAACACTTCAATAAAGAGTGAATGATTTTGTTGTCGGTGATTGGTTTTTTAGCGATTCACCATATGGATGCAATAATAGTTGAGATTTTATACAAAACATTTGAATAATAAAAAAAAGATGAACCAAAAAAAAGGATGGTATAATGGATGATGATATGGACAAAGTTCCATTAAGTAGCCACCCAAAACTTGTCTTTTTCATTTATTTATTTTTATTTAATGTCTAATTCAATTTTAAAATTGTACGTAGCTTATGCCCACTTGAGAGTATGTCCAAAAACAAGAGTAAGCAAATGTCATCGATAATTGTTGCAAGCTCACAAAATCACAAAACACATATTGTATGTCTATACATTACTCATATTTATGCCATATGTTGCATCACATGGTTGCATTGACATCTTGCTATGAGATTTGATATTGGTTTAACATGCATGCTTATTATAGTAGTTTATTTTAAGAATTAAATTTGTTACACCACTTTTTTTTTCTTTCAAACTATAATTATTTTTTGTTGACAAAAAAACTATAATTATTTTTATAATTAAAGGATAAATTTAATACTTTAATTGACCAAACTAATTTTTGGAGAGAGTGGTCCAAGGTAAGTTCTCTATCTGAGTTCGCAAATGGATCGAAAGCAAAGGTCATATCCGTGTGGGGTGTCCGTGATAGTCGTGAGGTAGTTCTCTTCGGCAGAGTTCGAACTCGCATGATGTTTTTCACACGAGTCCATCTTTATCGTTGGATCACGATGTTTCAGACTTCAAACTATAATTATTTAGATCTTATATTCTTTTTAGCTTTTTTTGGTAGGATATGATGAAAGGAGAGTTAAAAATGATTAATTATAAAATGTGTTTTTGACTAATGCATGCACAAGA
Organism: Anastatica hierochuntica; assembly: GCA_900406275.1. Classification (NCBI taxonomy): domain Eukaryota; kingdom Viridiplantae; phylum Streptophyta; class Magnoliopsida; order Brassicales; family Brassicaceae; genus Anastatica; species Anastatica hierochuntica. Next base: position 20,398 of record OVAN01001061.1, on the reverse strand, counting down.
AAGGAGGTTGAGCCTTCTACTATTTTTCTTATAGAACTCCATTATTGTGTTTATGGTGCATACTTATTAAACTTTATGAATTTCTCACCAAACAGAACTTTATGAATTTAGACTATTTGTTTTTTAGTAAAATGGAACAATTTAAATGATGAAAAAAAATTGATACAAACTAACTCTCTCTCTCTCTCTCTCTATATATATATATATATATATATATCACACATACACACACATATACCAGTATATACATTTCTGATTTCTATATATATGGACTAAGTAGAAATGTATATGTGACAGGATTAAACATGATGATGTGAATGGATGTAAGCATTTGTCTTCAAGGAAAAATTGTTGAGACATGTGACTTATCTTTTTTTCCCCTCTTTTTATGGTTTCTTCTTCTTCTTTTTCCTGTTGAATCACAGACACTAAGACAAAGATGAAAACATTTGAATCCAATCTTGACTTGTTACTATCTTTGACACAAAAGGTCAAGCATGTGTTCATCCTTTATTTTTTTTCACACTAAAAGTTATGCATTCTATGATTGATTCTACATTTTATATTTTAAAGTAACACAAATTTTCTTTTTTAAAAATTATCAAAAAGAACAGCTTATTACTGAAGAAAAAAATTTAAAATGCAGAAAAATAAAATAGGTAGATATATGGACAAACATCCTTCTTGCTATGGTGTAGATGTAAATTTCCAAATTTGTTGTATATATATTGGACCAAATTCTAAGTACAACCAATTGACCCACACAAGCCCATATAGAAGATGAAATTCACTATTTATTTTGTTGAAGCCTAGGCCTCCTTGAGATGTTTGCAATATACTAAAACTAATAATCTTAATTTATTATTTAAAATTTTTAATAAAATTAAAATATCAAATATCAAAATGTTTGTAAGGTTCATAATCAAACCAATATGGGATGATTTAACATTCAAAATATACAAAAACTTAATATCTTAAGGAAAATTCTTGAAGTTTAATCAAATCCTCCATGAACTTTTTTCAAACCTTAAACCTTAAACTTTAAATAATACATGTATTTGTTTCTAGCCTAATTTATATTATTTAGTTTAAATTAATTTAATTTATGAAAAGAATTTATATACTTCTTAAATTATTATATTTAGTTTATGCACACATATTTTAAACAAATTAAATTTTCTGATTTTTTTTAATTTAAAAACAAAATTTAGTTATATTTGCATACTTCTTATTGAAATCTACGTAAATAGTTTAATTAGACTTCTCAGTGAAGTCTGCATATTTAGTAGTAGTATATTTCTTTTGTCGGTAGTATACTATTTTCTGACGGAAGTTTCTACGACTTCATAACCGTCAAAAAATTCTGACTGAATTGTGACATATTTCTTAACAAACGAAAATTCGTCTTAAATCCGTCGAAAATTTTCGACGGAGATAGTCCGTCATAAATCCGTCGCAAGTTTTCAACGGATTTATGACGTATTTTAAACATTATGAGTTTTTACCGATTTTCGACAAAAAACTAACCATTTTATAGCCGTTTGAAATTCGGTCAGAAATCGGTCAAAAATGATCTTTGAGGACTCGGCTGCGACAAAGCCAAGCGAATCGTTTGAGTGGGACAATGATATCGATACGAAGGTTGATGGTTGATCCTATGCGGTCACACCGTCGTCATATTGGGATTATATTAAAAGTTTAAAGGGTGTTTGTTTTTACATCTAAAAGCTCTACCTCTAAGATTGTACTGAGTTTGAACAAGAAAGATTTTGACATTTGGCTTGTAATATATTTATTAAGCATTTCATATTTATAGCATGCATAAATACGTGACATGCAAAATCTTCTTTTAAGATATTTATAGGAAACGGAGCTTCTATTTTTACTTAATATGGGTAGGAAACAACTTTTTTTGAATTGCTAGCAGATCCTTTTTGGTCCTATGGAACCTTGACTCACTTCCGTTGTGGTTGTGCTTATTAGAGTTAACTTGTCTTTAAGATTTGTTTTGTTGATAAAAGAGTTTCTATTAAGATTGTCTTTAATTCTACTCTCATTTAACATAACGCTTTAGGATGAATTCTAAATTTTCACACTTTTAGTTTCCAAAGAAAATTTACATTATTAAACCCGATCCAAATCAAAAATAATTTCATATATATATATATTGAGATTTCCCAAGAAAGTTAGAACAAAGTTGTGTCTTGAATCTATACAAATTTTCGAACTTTTGGGAAGTCTTAAGATGTGTTTTAAACAGTAAACAACTGTATTTCGCTGTTAAGATGAAACCAAAGAGATCGCTTATGTCAAAAAACTAAACTCAAGCAGATTTAGTTTGCTTAGCAAATAACCTTTGTGTTCCAAACGTGGCATTGATGTTTCTTCTTACACTAGATATGAAACATATGTCTATCTACTGTTTTTGATGGATGTTTTTTTAATTTCCTGTGTCTATTGTCTTATTCGTAACTCAATAGCACGTTTTGTAACTTTCACCTTTGTAAGACCGACAGATCATTTCGGTTTCTCTTAAACGAAGATTTTTGTACCACTTTTTTAATTAAAAGAATTTCGATGAAAAAAAAAAAAGTCAACCCAAGTTTAGACATTAAGATTAAAACAAATGGAGAGAAGAATGTGGAAATCTTTTTGCGATCGACTTGAAAGCTCATCCAAAAGGTTAACCATAACATTATTATTATTATTATTTTGACGTAAGCCTTATCAATGGCTAATTTGTCAATTATTCAAAATCACACGCGACAAAACAGTAGAAAATGAAAAAGAGAAGGAAAAAAAAAAAGAAGAAGAGAAAACACATTGAAATACAAACATATGTAATATTTATTCCCCAAGCACACAAATTAAGTCGTCCCAATAGGTTTTTTATTAGTCACAAATACAAACGTCGTTCTTGTCACAAGCACCTCCCTCTCTTCCTTTAATATGGCATGCAGCATCGCACCTACCTAGTGCACAAGCGTCTACGTCTACGTCAATCTTAAGACCCTTTCCGTCTGCGCCAATTTCAATGTCAGCTTTTCCTTTAGGCATCCCTGAGTAAATACGGTAGTTTTACATTATGTATTGATGAAACACTTTTTTTTCTTTTTATAAAACTCAAAATTGCTTCTTTTTTTATAGCCTAGATGGACCGGAGTCCAACTATCTGGTCATAGATTCTCGAATGAGATCTAAAACATGATACATGTCCCGTCTAGTCAAGCATAAACAACTTAGTTTCTAGTAAGAATTTTACTAGTGAATTTCACACTTTCCCCAAACCAACTCAAATCTATTAAAGAACCACACTTAACCTCTAGGTGGGAGGCCAACTCATGGATAGGTTCCCTCCCGGAATATTCAAATGGACCGAAAGCAAGAGCCCATGAGTTTCCAGAGACAGCGTGAGGTAGTTTCCTCCGGCAGAGTTCGAACTCACAACCTAGTTCTAGGAAAGAGTCCGTCCTTACCTTTAGACCACGAGGTTCCGGACACCCAAACCAACTCTTACCATCAGACAATCAATGTTTGGTTATAATTCAAAATTGTTTGTGCATGATTGATGTTTTTCTTTATTAAATTGATAGTGTTACCTGAAGAAATCAATAGGAAGATCATCAAAAGACTGACCATACACACGCTCTTCTTCATTTTCTTTCTTCTTCTTTTTTTTTTCTTTGGTTTCTGCTACTTTAGTTTGAGGTATACTTACCTTGCATGAGAATAATACGTTCTATTTATAGTGAAAATTTGTAGATTTTTTCAATAGGTTTGATAAATAATTCGTGCTGGCTACTAACTTCATCATTCCAGCTGTATATTATTAAAATCTGAGAATCATTAATTTTGGTCAGATCAAGATCACATAACAATAGTTAAATTATAGTATATTAAGCCATGCCAAACTCGAGATTGTAATAATTTTTTAAAAATTTCGAAGATATTGTTTATTTATTGTATAAAAATTCTATATAATTGATATTCACTCTACATACATATGCGAACTAAGGGGTGATTGCCGATTAGACTTTTAAAACGGTAAAATCTTTTAAAAAATTAAACTTATATTTTATCTAATTAGATTTTATTGTTTAATGATGTTGATAGTCTTAATTTTTCTCGAAAAAAATCTTACAGCTACTTTCTTTAGTTTTTTTTTTAAACCTAACATACCTCATATCCAAGTAAACTCTATTTCTTTTAATCTTCTCTAATTTAAACACTTAATGGAAATTTTTATTAAACTGCAAAGGGGGAGTACAAATAGTTAACCAAATAATTTGGTGTTACAGGATAAATATTAGAAAATATAACACATGTCGAAACTTCTTTTGCTAAGACGTCTGGAGTTGTGTTTTTTTCACGATTAACTTAAACCATCGTACAATCTAAAAGTTCATTTATCCACCATCTGGTATCTGTTAGAATGTTTCCGATCTCAACACTGTTTTGGCTTCTATTGACTTTGTAACCAACTCTTTATTATCACCTTCAAAATAGATACGTCGCATCATTTTAAAATGATTCGATAATTCATGCATCATTTTAAAAACGATGCTAAGTTTAAAAAAATGATGCAACAATAGATGTTTTTTATAGTGTTTGCTCGCTGATATATTAACCAAACCGCTTGGACAATAATAACTTCGATATTTGATAGACAAGGGCATACAAGAACTCCATACTCCATCTTGAGGGAGAATATTATGATAAGATTGACATAGGATAAGTTATGTTCATGTTTATCTCCTTCATATTAGGATCTAAGTCGCCTGTTTTTTAATGTATAAATGTCAATGTACATACTTGTGAATGAGATAAAGGCATCATCATCCCTATTTCTCAGCCAGTTTCTCAACCAAAAGAAACAATAAAAATGAAAAAGTAAGAAAGAGAAGTCTCTTGTTTAAGAAATTTTCCTTTCTCTTTAAGGGACTCACACAAAATGGTACATTTTTAGTGGTTGGCAGAATTAACAAAATTATTATATAATTAAAATAATATTTTTGAGATGATGATATGATGAATTTGAGCAATATTAAAAAAAAAAATTAATTAAGTATATAACATAATTTTTTCAAAATTATGTAATTTTTGTCATTTTTTCTCACTCTCTTCCTAGGAGTGTGGGTGAGTTTTTTTGGTTTTTTTAAAATCTCTCCTCTTATTTCATCTCCTCATATAATTATTTGTATTTTAACATTAAAAATGTTAGATGAAAATTTTCCATACACAGTAAAATTTAATTTTTTTAAAAGTAAATAACGTTTTAAAATTTTTGGAAACGAATACATATTTTAAAAATAATATCTAAGCACCATGTTGTTTAAAAGTTTTGCTGGTTGTATACTTCTAATAGAAAACTAATGTAAATCTTGAACTTATAATCAAATGAAATAATTACATCGATGTGAATTTGTATAACTTATTTGAATAAATCTTACTTTTAATAAATCATATTTTAAAAATAATATCCGAACATCATATTTTCTTAAAATATTACTGCTATTTTTATAGACATTTTGTTCATGTGATTATGTACTTGTAAGTTGTAATATTACACTAAGTGTAAAAATTGAACTTATAATCCGAAGAAATAATTAAATCACTGTGAATTAACAGTAATGGCGTGCATAAATTATAGTTGTCGAATTATTTAAATATGATTCATAATATAAGTTAATCAATTATAGTGAGTCAAAACATAATATGTCTTTGAAAAATAGTATTAATATTTGTCTTATATATGTAACTTATAACATCTTTTAAATTTTCTCATTTAGAATATATATCGGTTTTTAAAAATTCAAGTTACGATATATGATTCCTTTTAAATTATTTTGATGTAATTTTCCATGATGATAATTCTAAGAGATTGAGACATAACACATCTTTACACATTTTTTGAATCCAAACCAGCTCTATGAAGGCAATTATGTCAATCAAGATCCGATAATCTTGGAGATGACAATCCAAGAGGTGCTGGCCATTTGCTCCTTTTATTGGTTAATTATTAGTTTGTGGTTTTTTAAATGGTTTTTTAGATTTTTGTTTTTGGTTTCTAAATTTCAGCCTTTAGTTATAGATTTTCGAAATGAGATTCTTGAGTAAAAATTTATAAAAACTAGTTTTTAGTTTTTGTGAAGAAATAATGAGAATCCAACAAAAACTAGTTGTGATTTTTTAAAGAGAACTTAAAATCTAAAAATACGATTGAAAGATTTAAGTGAAAAACTGTTTTTAAATCTTCAAAACACCAAAATTTAAAACCAAACATTTCCAAGTAAGCTCAAGAATCTCGAGTTCTTAAACCTTTCCTAATAACCTCTATGGTTCCATACTCAGTTCTCTCCCTTTGTTACCTAAACTTGGATATATTGATCTTAGTAGGAACAAGCTTACAGGTGAATAAACTCTCTTTTGTCTCTTTCTATTAGTAGTCTGTATATTTTTCTAACTCTAAACTCTAAACTCTAAACTTCTAATCAGGTTCAATACCAGAAACATTCGGGTCACTTCGTGGAGAGTTCCCTCGGATTTACCTTTCGCACAACCAACTCTCTGGTTCGCTACCAAAATCACTAGGCAACGTCGACTTATACCAAATCGACTTCTCCAGGAATAAGCTCGAAGGCGATGCTTCGATGTTGTTTGGGGCAAACAAAACGACATGTTACATTGATATATCAAGAAACATGTTCCAATTTGATATCTCCAAAGTTAAGATCACTAAGACACTTAATCACTTGGACTTGAATCACAATGGAATCACAGGGAGCATCCCGGTTCAATGGGCTCAAACGGTTTCTTACGTCTTTAATGTTAGCTATAATAGACTGTGTGGATCCATCCCTAAAGGAGAGAATCTTCAAAGATTTGATTCTTATTCCTATTTTCATAACAAGTGTTTGTGTGGTGCACCTCTTCAAAGTTGCAAGTCATGATGTTTCAAGCAACCAAACATTTCTTCAAATTTACTAAATTAAGTAATAAAGTCTAATGACAATTGTATTTTTCATTCTGAATGATTAATGAAAACATGAACCATTATTGCATTTGATAAATTTACTACATTAGTTTTATATTTTTTTTTAAGCATTCTTTGTATGAGTATCATTATTCTTCATTGGGTCATTTGTCTATTGTACATTCCTCTATATTTATTTGGTAAAATATTTCTCTGATTGATATCTATTGTTCTTGCAATGCTCTCTTTTTCTTACATTATTTTGCTCAAGTCAAATGGTTGGTTAGACTCGCCCATGCATGCAACGTTGACAATACGATAACACAATAAAACTTAGAATTTTTATAAATACCGAAAATTATTTTGCATTTCCATTGGGATGAACATTCGGTTATTCAGTTCGGTTTGTTTCCAGTTAATGCGGTTAATAAACTTTGAAACCATGTTAAAACATAAAAGTTTATGTTGTTTTCCGTTATTTGCGTATATTTTTAAGTATTTTTGAATATTTGGTTTTTTCGGTTCCCGAAGTATTTTAGTGCTACTCGGTCCCGCTCTTTTAGTTCAGAAAATTTTGAACTATTCAAATATTTTATAAGTTTTTTTTTCAGTTTTTCGGTTCGTTCTAGGTTTAAACATTCAGGTTTTTGAATAGGATCAAATTGAGTTATTTGAGTTTCGGGTAATTCGAATATGAGTGTTTAGAAACCAAATTGGACTCGGGTGAATCTTGGATCGGTTTGGATCCATTCAGGTTCAGATCGATTTTTAAAATTTTAAGAGGATCCAAAATCCCAAAAACCGAAAATACCCAAAAACATAACCGAATTACTTGACATATAAATAAAATAATAGAAAATTATAAAGTTATAAATAATTTATATATATTTTGGGTTTACGTTCGATTACGGTTTGTTCGGGTATCTCAAATAATTATGAATTGAGACCGATCGGGTTTTGAGGAGTGATCGGTTCGGTCCGGATCCGGTTCTATTTTTTGGTTTGAGATTATTTGCCCACCAGCTCTAGTTCGGTCTTCCGGTCCGGTAATGAATTGGGCCTCAGAATTCACATGGCCCATTACAATTATAACTTATATTCGATCATCATTTTCAAGACTTTTCTTTTCCTCTTTCCTTCTTCACGAATCAAAATCTCTTCAACTACAAGAAGATTTGATCATTGAGGGTCATCGAAAACCCTAGATTTCAATCTCAAGACGGTGATTTTCTCGAGAAAATCCAAGTGAGAATCGATGGGGAAGAACGATTTTCTAACGCCGAAGGCGATTTTCAGAAACTCCGATGGTATTGTCAGATGTGTCAGAAACAATGTCGAGACGAGAATGGATTCAAATGTCATTGTATGAGCGAATCTCACCAGAGACAGATGCAAGTTTTCGGTCAGAATCCGACTCGTGTTGTTCAAGGTTACTCGGAGGAGTTTGAGCAAACGTTTCTCGATCTGATGCGGCGGAGCCACCGATTCTCTCGTATCGCCGCCACCGTCGTTTATAACTAAGTACTTAGGCAAAACTGGTGAGTGTAACGTTGAAGAAACTCCTAAGGGTTGGTTTATTTCTTATGTAGATTGAGATTCTGAGACTTTGTTTAGAGAGAGGTTGAAGAGTAAGAGAATTAAGAGTGATTTAGCTGAGGAGGAGAAACAAGAAAGAGAGATTAGGATTTAGGAAACAGATTGAGAGAGGTGCTCTGAAAGGTGATGATGAGAAGAAGAAGAAGAAGAAAGATGAAGAAATGTGGTTGAAGAGTGGTGTTAAGGTTGGATTTGCTTTTGGTGGAGGGGTTAAGCAAGTTAGTAATACCGGTAAAGGAGAGAGCTCGAAGCGGGTGTTTGAGGATGAAGAGAAGGAGAAGCATGAGAGGATAGGAGAGAAAAGGAAAAGGAGTGGGGATTTGGAGAGAAGATCGGCTTTGGATGAGTTGATGAATGAGGAAGAGAAGAAGAAGGAGAGGATGAATCGTAAAGATTACTGGTTGTTTCAAGGGATAACTGTGAAGGTGATGAGTAAGGCTTTGGTAGAGAAAGGGTATTATAAGCAAAAAGGTGTTGTGAAGAATGTGATTGATAAGTTTGTAGAGGAAATCGAAATGCTTGATTCTAAGCATGTTCTGAGAGTTGATCAAGAAGAGCTTGAGACGGTGCTTCCACAGATTGGAGGGTCAGTGAAGATAGTGAATGGCGCGTATCGTGGTTCGAATGCTAAGTTGTTGGGTGTAGATACAGAGAAGTTTTGTGCTAAAGTGCAGATAGAGAAAGGTGTTTATGATGGAAGAGTCATCAAGTCTATTGAGTATGAAGACATATTCAAACTTGCTTAGTTGCTGCTACTTGAAGTCTTGAACTCTTCTTCTTTTTTCTCTTTGTAAGTGAGTCTCAAAACATTGTGTAATGGGCTGAAGTGAAGAAATTGAAATGGGCCTTGACCTCTTAGTATGTTTGTATGGAGGAGAGTAGAGAGAAAGTGTGTGACCAGAGGAAGAAGATAAAGAGAGTGTTTGGTTCTTTATCAATGGCGGCAACAAAGGCAGCTCTTGTGCCGTGGAGGCTATTTCCATCGCCAAAAGAAGCTTCTTTATTCCCAATTGTTCGGTTTCCGGCAACGAGAAAGAAGATGATGATTGCAGAAGGAGATGTATCAGTCTCTGTTGCCTTCAATCCTTCTGGCAATTTTGATATCTCTGCCATGGGTTTTGATGAAGAAGGTAATAACATAGACACAAGCTTTTACTCTGTTTCCGTTATTGATAGATAAAGGCTGAAACTTTTATTCACTTTTTGTTGTGTTGCAGAACAAGTAGAACCTCCTATGCCTCCGACGAGTGGCCGGTACGAAGTGGTGATCGACAACGACTCATTAAGGCGGCTTGATTTATCACCGTTTCAGGCAGCCACCGGCATAACCTCACCTGATGAAGGTAACCCCTAAAGCAAGCAAGCTCAGGTTGATAGATAATGTTATCATCTTTGATTGGTGATGGGTTTGTGTGTGTGTATTGATTAGCTAAACCGAACGAGTATTTGGAACGAAGCATCGGATTCACGATTAATTACAAGAGAGAAGACCCAGATGATCCTAGAGAATTGTCAGAGTACCCTGACATAAGGCTATGGTTCGTGCGGCTTGATGCAATGTACCCCTGGCTCCCTGTGCTACTTGACTGGCGAGCAGGTGAACTTGCTCGGTACGCGGCAATGTTGGTACCGCACCAGATGAGCCTAAGGATGGGTGTTGTTTTCAATCCAGAGGCTTTAGAGTTGTTTGTGATGAAGAAAGTGTTTGTGGTTTATCCGTGGCTTAAACGACACGGCGTAATCAAGCCTAGGCTCAAGACTAGTGACATGGCTAGGATGCTCGGGTTCGCTATCGGCGATGAGCTCTTCGACTTGATAGATGAACAACAACAACAGCAGATGTAGCGTCTCTTTAGTATCTTATCATCCACCTATGCGTTTATTGGATGATATTCAGATGATACACACTCACTCACTATCTCCAAATAAAAGTTGTTTCTACCATAAACTGCCTGAGCTTAAACCACTATAGCTTGAATAATTTTGGAAACTAAGAGATAAATGTCTTTAGTACAACACATTTTCAAACCACTTGGACTTTACAATTGTCAGCATCAAGACCAACATCATCAGAGACGAATCCAATAGAACAACAAGTATCACAAACAATCTTCTCGTAGTCAACATTAGCCTTGGTAGTGATCTTCACCAAAGACCATGACCATGTTGGTTTTGGTACATGTCTCACAAGCAACTTTGCTGTCTGGATCTTGCTCAAGACAACTGCATCAGAGATCTGGTCGCAAAGAAGAAGAAACCATTAACGAACTTGAAACAAAGAGATCAGAGCGAGATTCGATTTACAAAATGGTTTCAGAGCATCGAAAATTTAATAGAAATTCAGAGATCGTCTAAAATAATCGTAGATTCAATAATCAATAGTCACTTTGATCTACTTTCATCGTCAAAATCGAAGGAAAATAAAAAAAACACAAACGAAACAAAAATCAACGGATCGAGAGAGACAGAGAAACGAGAAGTGAAGATGATGAAGAATGATACCTTGTGTCGTTGAGAAATAAGAAGATTCACCAGCAGACGAACGGCGTTTCTGTGTCGCCGGCGGAGAGAGAGAGATCAACGACGGCGTTTCTGTGTCGCCGGCGGAGAGAGATCAAAGACTACGTTTCTTNTATAAAAATACAGTATAAAATACTCGGTTTATACTCGGTTTAGACGCGGTTTGGCACGCAAATCGAGGTCGGTTTATGTCGGTTATCATGGTATAACGGAGTCCGTTTCCCGTTCAAACGGGGTCCGTTTTCGTTGACCCGTGTCCGTTTTGGGTTGACCCGCGTTGACCCTGTGTTTGACCACTTTTTCATTAGTTTTCATTTCAACAAGAACAAAAAAAAATAAATCGAAAGAGAGCTTCTTCGATTCCGAAATCAATCTAACGAAAATCGAATTTTCGTCCCTGATCTTTGTGTAATTTCTTTAGAGTTATGTGTTTGTGTGTTTCTTGTGATTGTGGATTTCAATTGCGAGAAATTTTAGGGTTTGTGATTCGAATCTTTCTGAGAAATTTGGGGCTTTTGCTTCTCCTTCATCGAAAATGAATTTGATTCTCTCCGAGCTTTGAATCATGATGTTTTTGAAGCTTACATGGTTGTTTTTTTGTCTGATCATCTAAGTTCATGTACCGATCGTCTCGTGAAATCTGAAAGTTTGAATTCAGAATCTGGTGAAAGTTCTAGAGATTATCAAGGAACTAAAAGCCTTTCTACTACTAAATCTATAGATCATAAAACCAAAGAAGAAGACGATGAAGAGGAACCACTTATTCAATCTGTTGAATGTAGAAGATGTCAAGAGGAAGATTCTGTTAAGAATCTTGAGTCTCCTTGTTCTTGCAGTGGCAGTTTAAAGGTGAAGTCTTTTTGCATTTTCTAATTGATGAATCTCAAATCTCATTGTTCTGAAATTGTTTTGTTCCACTTTTTTTGTTAAAAGTATGCTCATCGGAAGTGTGTTCAATGTTGAGAAAGGTGACACAGTCTGTGAAAGATGCCATAAGGTAAATAAGAATCACTAACATATGTATTTTCGTTTCGTTTACAAGTTTGTGTATAGTATTCTTTATGTATGCTTGTATACATAACGAGAATTGTCAGAGTACCCTGACATAAGGCTATGGTTCGTGAGGCTTGATGCAATGTACCCCTGGCTCCCTGTACTACTCGACTGGCGAGCAGGTGAACTTGCTCGTTACGCGGCTATGTTGGTTCCACACCAGATGAGCCTAAGGATGGGTGTTGTTTTCAATCCAGAGGCTTTAGAGTTGTTTGTGATGAAGAAAGTGTTTGTGGTTTATCCGTGGCTTAAACGTCACGGCGTAATCAAGCCTAGGCTCGGATGTTCGAGTTTTTATTGATGTAGCTAAGACAGCTCAATACCCTCCACGACAACTTCTTCAAAGATGTTGGAGAAGTTGTTCATGTTCGACTTTTTGTAGCCTTCATAGGCAAGCATAGGGGATTTGGGTTTGTTGAGTTTGTTTCTTCTAACGAAGCAGAGAAGGTGAGAGTAGTTTATACTAATGAAGAAAAGTATTTTAGTAGATATTTGAAAAGTGGTGTATACTTATGATCGAAACTAGAATTGCTGACTAAATTTTTTGTAGTGTAGGCAGTGCAAAAGAATGGTGAATATTTGCATGGATACAAGATTGCAGTTCATAAGAATCCATACAAACCGCCTCCACGAGCCAAGTAAATTGATTTTCCATGTTATGGAGATTTGTTTTTGTAACACTAGTTTTAACTGATTTTCCATGCTAAAGTTTTGATGCAATTAGAGATGACTAACACTTTTATTTTTGTTAATTAGGTATTGCTTAGATCACAAAGTTTGGTAAGGGATTTAGTTATTTGCCTTTTGAGTTTTGTTATCAAGAGCACATTGGGTGAAGTTTTTTGATTGAATTAAAACAGAACCGTTCCAAAAAGTCGAAAGACGACTTATTCTGAGGATGAATAAGCTTTTCGTTGTTATGCAATCCAAGTTCATTTCTTGTCTGTTAAATTTAGGAAGTTGCCGTCAGGAAAAAGACGATCTTTGTTCACAATCTCTATCATGAAATTGAATTAAAACATTTGTAAGTAGCATCTTCAGTTTCCTCTTTCGTTCTTGGAGCAAGTTTTTCATGACTGATATTTTTGTCCCTCCGCTTTTACAACATCATTTTCTTCAGAGACGTTGGAGAAGTTTGTCGTGTTCGACTTATTGTAAACCAAGAAGGTGAGCTTGTGGGTTGTGGCTTTGTTGAGTTTGCTTCTTCTAACGAAGCAAAGAAGGTGAGTGTAGTTTTGTAGTAATGATGTAATAGTATTGTATACTTTGTGATGAGAATTTTACAACTATATGATTGCGGATTGAACTCTTTTATACTGTAGGCGCTACAATACAAGAATGGCAAAATGATTTACGGCGGTCTCAAGATTTTTCTTGTGGTTGAGATAGCTCCATACCCTCTGCGGCCAAAGTAAATTGATTTTTCTATAGAGAGATTTGTTTCTCTTCACTTAGTTTTCGGGTTTTGGTATCAATGGAGAGAGATCACAAGGGTGTTTGATATTCCAGGTACGAAGACTACATTCGCCGAGAATGTCTTCCGATAGAAGAAGATGATTCAGAGACCACAAGGGTTCCTATGTTCTGCGGTAAGAAGGTTATTTTCTCCGATGATGGCTGATAGAAGAAGATGAAGATCACATTAGGACCTTGCAAAATCAACTCTCTAAGTTGTAAGAAAACAAGAGCAACCTTTCATCATATCCAATGGACATGACCCAAACTTGAGGGTTCAATATTAATCTATATTCATTTAAAACAATTAGAACTTAGGAATTTTTATAGAGAAATTTGGCCAAGAAAACCAATAATAAAAATTATTTTTAAAAAGACCAAAAAATAAAAATTATTTTGAAAACTAACCATCCAATATTTTTATTTCTTTCTTTGGTTACAAATAAATGGGAATATTGTTGAAATATCCCCTAATATTATATTAATTTTTTGACCAAACCAACACAATAATGATTTTTTTTTGTCATTGCAAAAATTCACTATTTTTTGTATATGGTATGGAGTACATATTTTCTAATAAGTTTACTCCCTAAATTTATTTTTAAACATGGGTATGTAAATTTAAATTGTAAAATCTTTTCTTTTCTCCATTTAAATTGCACAATTTTTCTTTGTTTTGTTTTTTTTTTTCCATCTAAATTTTATTATTAAACAACTAGAAATGAGAACAAAGCCGGCGATTGAGCGAACTCAAACCCAGAGCCACAAGCCGGCGATTTAGTAGATACAATCCCGGAGCCAATAGCTGGCGGTTTAATAAATAAACCCCAGAAACAAACTAAAAACATTAAAACCAAATAAAAGTGGAATAGTTTTTTCAATTATATTTTATATATCTTAATGAAAGACTAAACCCTTTAATGTAACATTTTGAACTTAGAAAGAAAAAAAAAGAGAAAGTACCACAACAAATTATCCATTTCCACACAATGACACAAGTCATCATAAAGAAAAAAAGCAAAACATTTTTCATTTGTTGGTCCACACTGTACATAATAAAGTTTGGTTGGTTCTTGACTTCTTTATCAATCCATAAATAACAAAACATTACTCAAAATTCAAAGCAAAGACTTGATCTTTCTTCTTCCTCTCTCACCAAGGACAATCCAAAAGGGTCTCTCTCTCTCTCTCTCTCTCTCTCTCTCAAAATCAAAAAAGTCTCTTCCTTTTTCCCAAATTCTGATTGTTCTCAGAGAGAATCTCTATACCATTTATCATTGCTTCTTTGTCTTTTTCTCCTTTTATGGTTCTGGGTTTTAAGTATTTGCTCTTCTCTTGCTTAAAGTTTGTGACTTTCTTCTTTATCATCATGACTCATACACCAAATGGGCTAAGTTCCGACAAGGAGGTTTAAGAAATTGAGTTTCTCTTCTCTCTTCCATTGATGATCAACTGTTTTAAAGACCCAATTGATGTTTTGATGAATGTCTTGCTTTGTAAGATCTCTACTTTCACTCTTTTGTTTCAATCTCTGTTTCAATCCTTCTCTTACACAACACAAGTCTCTTGTTTTTTTAGCCTGTCATGAAGATGAAGATCATGTGAATGATGATGGTGAGGTTTTAACAGAAGAAAGTGTATTTGTTGATGAAAATGGTGGAGATAGTCTCACTCTGAGAAGTAGTCTCAGAAGGGTGGATGATTCTGATTCAACAGAAGCTACTAAGAAGAAGAAGAAGAAGAAAGTACAGTGGGTGGATGTAATGGGAGTTAAAGAACTTGCTGAGATTCGAGAATTTGAATCCAGGTTTGGTCTTCTTCTTTTCTCTATTGCAGTGATGACTTTGTGTTGAAATTGAGATATTCAAAACAGATTCTTGACTGTTCTGAACAAAAGTTTGAAGCTTTGTTTTGATTTCTGTACATGAGCATTCAGTTTCGATTTGTTTGTTTTGGTTTGTAGAGAATTTGATGATGGATTTTGGAATGGTGTGATTCTTTTTTGCAGTGAAGAAGATGATATTGACTATGGTCGAAGGAACACATGTGTCTGTGTTATCTTGTGATCACTTTAGATTCACAAAGTTGATAGCTCCGGCATTGGAATCCATATGCTTGGAGGTACATATAGAATATGCATTTTATGTGCTATTTGCTCTTGCTTGAAGTCATATGAGATGATGATTCTTCGAGTAAATACGAAAGAGTGCTTTAGGAATGTTAGATCTTCTTTTAACTTCGTTCGTTTCTTCAACCAATTTAGTGAAAGTTCTTTTCTCATAGAGATTCTGAAGAAGTTACATAGGTGTTTTAACTGTCATTGTGTGTCTCACTATCTACTTCTGTGTGATTTTAACATTACTATGTATGCGACAAACTTTAATTGTTCTTTGAGAACAAGACTTCTCTAAGCCGGTCTATATATAATAAGACCGTATGTGTATTGTTTGTCGCGATGGTACAAGTTTCCTACTTGTGATTCTTATCAGGCTCTACTCAATTTGGGTTTCGAGTAACTTGGAGGTAAGTGTGTCTAGAGAAATTTGTTTTGTACAAACTTCAGAACGAAAATGTGTGTCGCGGCGCGGCTCAAGAGGGTGAAATGCATTCTTGATGATGGATCTTTAGAGAGCTAATGGGAGATTAAACATTGTCCTTAAGTTGACTACATAACACAGTTTCTCTCTAACATTCCACTTCTCTGTAATATCTTCTTGCAGAATCCAAAGTTAGATGTGAATTTATGTATTGGTGGATCAAACTAATTGTACCATTAGAAGATGACACGTGGTGAAAGCATATCCACTAAACTCATTGCAAACTTGTAATCCAAAAACACACACACACACACAATGTCTTCTTCTTCTTCTTCCTCCTCCATATGGCAAAATCCAACTAAATCCTCTGTTTCTCTCTGTCTCTGTTTCTCTCTCTGTCTCTCTGGTTTGTGTAATCTCGGCTCGAACTGAAAGAAAACAGAACCCAAACATGTCTTTAGCTCCAACAAGTTATCCATCTCTGTATTCTTCACTTCCAAGAACTCACCAAACCAAGCAAAACCCTAGTTTGATCACTCATCAACAGAGTCTCATTTCCAAGAAAAGTCTCTTCCTTTCGAGCATTTCGTCTTCTTTACGCAAAACCCATTTCGCAAACCGCCGGAATTTGGCTTCCAAGGCGTCGGAGACAGAGCCCGCAGCTAAAGCTGAAGTCGGAGAAAGAGAAGAAGCAGAGGAAGAGAAGTATGAAACATATGAAGTTGAAGTAGAACAGCCTTATGGTTTGAAATTCAGAAAAGGAAGAGATGGTTCCACTTACATTGATGCTATCTTACCCGGTGGTTCCGCCGACAAAACCGGCAAATTCACCGTCGGCGACAGAGTTATCGCCACAAGGTTTGGCCTTTAGAGATTCTGTGAATGTTTCTGAACTTGGTGGAATCTTGATGATTGATTTTAGCTCTGTTTTGTTTTGGAATTGAGATTGTTGCAGTGCAGTGTTTGGGACAGAGATTTGGCCTGCTGCAGAGTACGGTAGGACAATGTATACTATCCGACAGAGAATCGGTCCGTTGCTTATGCAAATGGAGAAGCGAAATGGTTTGTTTTGTTGCTTATCTATTCTCTCTTGTTTCGGTTTTGGATTATGTTTGTGATCACACTTTGTGTTGTGTCTGCAGGTAAGGTGGATGATTCTGGTGAGTTAACAGAGAAGGAGATTATAAGAGCCGAGAGAAACGCCGGATTCATTAGTAGTAGATTGAGAGAGATTCAGGTGAGTTTCTCTCGAAATCATCGGTTTAAGAGTATTGTTTAAAATGTATTGTGAAAGTGTAGATGCAAAACGATTTGAGGAAGAAAGAACAGAAAGCTCAACGGGAGAAGGATCTTCGCGAAGGACTGAACTTTTCCAAGTAAAAAATCCTCGAGTGTTCGTTCTTGTGAGCTAAATCGAAGTTTATAGAAAAAACCGTAAAGTGAGTATCTTTAATTGATGTAGGAATGGTAAGTATGAGGAAGCATTGGTGAGATTTGAGTCTGTGTTAGGCTCTAAACCGACACCAGATGAAGCATCGGTTGCAAGTTACAATGTTGCGTGTTGTTACTCAAGGCTTAATCAAGTTCAAGCTGGTCTTTCAGCTCTCGAAGAAGCATTGAAGTCAGGATATGAAGATTTCAAGGTAATGTTCTACGGTGAGGTCAATAGAAGATGTTGTTTGTTTGAAACTGAGTATGTTTTGTGTTATGCAGAGAATCCGAAGCGATCCAGACCTGGAAAATGTAAGGAAGTCGAAGGATTTCGATCCACTTATGAAGCAATTCGATGAATCTTTCATCAACGAGAGTGCCATTAACGCCATCAAATCCTTGTTTGGCTTTAACAAGAAATAGTTTCTCTTATCTGTTCATAGCTTTCGCTTCGCTTCTTCGCTATGCACTCGGCGAATTCCTTTACCGTTTTCATTCAAATGTATATGTCTATGAGTGTTTTTGCGTCACGATTCAGATTCGGATATGTTTCAGGATAATACCGTTGTCCGAACATTGAGGAATGGATGATTTATTCGAATGATTGATTCAAAATTTCAGTTCACATTCTCTTGGTTCAAAGTCACACTACACTTGCAAGCTAAAAAGGCATCAATTTTTGGCCAGTTACTGGCGTCTCCTCAGTATCCATATCCTGAGTTGTCCATCGGGTTGCCTGCGGGAACTGGCTCAGGTTCTTTGATCTCGACAACAACACAGTCTGACATCAAGAATGTCTTTGCAACCGAAGCTGCGTGTTCCACGCAACATCTCACAACCTAAATCAATCGAGATAAGGCACACTCATCATGTTCATGGATGATGGATGACCAGTAATAGCTAGCGAAAGACGGTTTTATCTTAATGCAAAACAAAAGAAAAACTGACCTTTGTTGGATCAATGATTCCTGCAGCCATTAAATCCTCATACTTGCCGGTTGCAGCGTTGTAACCGAATTTCACATTATCGTTAGAGAGCACCTGCCAATGAATACAAGTCATCTCTTCAAGCATCTGATGTCGATCAAGAGCATAAAGAGTGTGGAGGTTTTCTGTTATAATACCTTCTCGCTAACTACGCTTCCATTGACTCCGGCATTCTTGGCAATCAGTTTCAGAGGGTAACTCAATGCTCTTTTCACGATATCCGCTCCAACCTAAAGCAAGGGAATGAGAGAATTAAGAAAACCTGAAGGTTTAGGAGTTGGAAAATGAAAGACTTGATTGAATTTACCTTCTCTTCATCATTTTCAAGGGTGGCTTTAATGGCATCAACCTTAGAAGCAAGCCGAAGCAGAGTGCAACCACCACCAACGACAATACCTTCCTCCACAGCGGCCTGAAGAATCGAAATTCTGATAAGGGATAGTTCATGAGCACACATATAAAGCCTTGGAAAACAAAGAGAACTTACCTTTGTAGCGTTAAGAGCATCTTCAACTCTCAGCTTCTTCTCTTTGAGTTCTGTCTCAGTTTGTGCTCCAACCTTATTTAACCAAACACAAAAGAGCTTCACTTAATATCTCGAAATAAACACATTTCGAATTAGAGAAGGGGGTATCGGTGGACGGTTGTAATTAACCTGAATCACAGCAACTCCACCAGAGAGCTTTGCAATTCTCTCATTCAGTTTTTCCTTCTCGTAATCTTGCTCCGCTTGCTGCACAAATCACATACCATATTAGTACCGTAGCAAAGCCATTCGACAAAAAAGTAGTAGAGATCGGATACTAGCTCTACTCATCTACTACAAGTTAATACCTCGATAAGATTCTTAATCTGTGTAACACGCTTTTGCACTGCGTCCTGTGTGCTCCCATCACCCACAATGGTCGAAGTCTCCTTTGTGAGGACGACCTTTGCAGCATTACCAAGAACCTCTTTTCCAGCTTTTTCAAGGGAAAGACCAACTTCCTCTCGAATCACAGTTGCTGCAAGCGCAAGGAGAAAGATTAGTACAAGATTAAAACCATAAACATTAAGCGTAAACACAGAGCCCGGGCAAATGTGAACAGAAGTTACCTCCAGTTAGAATGGCAATATCGTCAAGGTATTGGCTCTTGCGCTCTCCAAATCCTGGAGCTTTGAGAGCTGCAATTTTCAGAGTGCCTCTAAGCTTGTTAACAACAAGAGTTGCTAAAGCCTCCTGCTCAATGTCTTCTGCGATTATTAAAATCGGGTATCCTCCTCTAATCGCATCCTCCAGAACACCAACAAGATCTCTTGCATTGGTAATTTTCTTGTCAACAAGAAGCAACTGCAATCATACAATACATCAGCGATCCTTATCAAACCCGTATATGAATTTTAAGCTCAGAATCACGAAAGCAATTACCTTGCAGTTGTCAAACTCAACCGACATTTTCTCGCTGTCTGTCACAAAGTAAGGGGAGATATAACCACGATCAAATTGCATTCCTTCCACTACGTAGAGTGCGTTCTCGGCACTTCTACCCTCCTCGAGTGTCACCACACCCTTCCTGCCCACTCTGCTCATTGCTTCAGCAATCATACTTCCAACCTCTTCATTGTTACCCGCACTAACAGCTGCCACATCTGCAAGTTCACTGTCTTCAACCTGCGACGACATGACTTACTTTCAGAACCTTTTGTGATAGACTCGTCACATATGAAAAGAAAGAGACTTCAATAGATCTGTTACCTCCTTAGACATTTTCTTGAGCTCGGCAACCAAAGCCTTTGCTGTCTTCTCAATACCTCTAGTGATCAATACAGGATTTGCACCAGCAGCCACCACCTGAATGATACAAAT
>OVAN01001060.1:25010-45696 GCA_900406275.1 Anastatica hierochuntica | reverse complement strand
TTGAAATCAATAAGGTGATTAACAGAAAAAATAATAATAAGAATTCAAAATAAAAGCGCATGACCCTCCATTATGTCGTTTGTTTGTACTTTTGAAAAAAAATGTACCGTGATCTCTTAAGTTTAAAGCTCTCAATTCTTTTTTGATATGTCATAGAAAATTTAATTATATTTGAATATTTTAAATAAGGTATAGTAATAGTTATTAAAATATCAATAATATTCATTTATAAAATACGGTGAAAGTAAAAATATTAAAATTTTAAGACAATTATTTTTTTTGTTAGTGGTCGATAAGTTCAAATATATAACGTAGAGTTCAAGAGGTATCATAATCGAATACAAAACTAACAAACTAAGCAACCATTTATTCAATTTATGATTAGTAATTTAAGCTGGTTTGTTCTTGATAAACTTTTTGAAGAGTGTAGGAATATCTCAAAAGCATATTATTATTTTTCAATGTTAATGTGTTTACCGCTGAATTATAAAAATAATCAAACTAAATATTTAAATTCATGCTTCTCTTTGCTTTAGAAATAATTTGGAGAAGAAAAAATTTTGAATGATCTTACTACTTTTGCATCGAAATAGAAAATAGAAAATAAGTTTTGTTTTACAATTATAAATATAAGTTTTGATATAATATTTTCTTCAAATATTAAAGTTTATACTAATAAAATACAAAATTAAAGTAAAAAATATGCTTTTATATAAAAAAAATTATGTGTATGCATTTCCACTTTTAAGAATCACTATATAATTAACTGATTAACATGCTAAAGTTAAATTATGATTATAAGATGATAATTTAAAATAAATTAAAGCATTACAAAATATATATCAAAAAGTGTACCGCGGCGTAGCGCGAGTTTATACCTAGTAGTGTAGTAATAGTGGTTGTATCTTTTGCAAACAAACTTTAAGGTAAAGGTAAAAGGTTTCTATCAAAGCATTAATGTGGTCCAAATATAAATTCTTTCTTCACAAAAATGAAAAATATAGTTTGATATGTCCAAGTCCAACGTATGGCTTCTTGTAATATTACCTTAGTGACGAAAAATACACTTGGCACCCATGCATCGCTAACTAACGCCTCATCGCTATGTATTTTTTGTTGTGTAAAATTATCAAATAAACCCTTTAAAGAAAGATGGTGGTAGCTTTGGCGTAGATCTTAGAAAACGACCTGTCTCAACACTTACGTACTCTTCCTTGTCATACATATATGCACACACATGACACAATGTACAATTGAATAAGTAGTTTCTAAAAACACACTCTATCACTAGTCAGTAAACATGAATACGTAAAGGCTTTCTTCTTTCTCTTATCTCCTTTTCTTTATACAACTCCAATGATGGGTAAGAGCTGGTCCCATGTTCTTTCTTTTTTATAATGGTGAAAGTTGGTGTACCAACAACTCACACCATAAGACCAAGTCCACTTGTCACCTACTACTGACGCAGACATTTTTTTAAATCATAATATATTTCCTCCCGTTTACAAAGATCGTCATTTTGACGTTTTAGTTTTGTTTCACAAAAAGTATCGTTTTACATTTTTAGTACAAATGTATAAATACAATTTTGACTTTAAACTCATTATTTTAATATATTTATTAGTGGGTGAACTTTCCAAAAATTTGATTAATGAAAAACAAAAAAAAACTTTTTTTTTAATTTGCATAAAAAATGTTGACACTCTTTACAAAAAAAAGTCATATATTGATGGAAATGCTTATTTTCTCGATAAAAAGAGTTGTTGTAATGTTGACAATCCTTTTGGTCTTTGCGTTAGTTTAAAGAAACCAATTCAATCGCTTTAAAATTTCAAGAAAGATTATGTAAAGTAATTATGTTGCACAAAAAAAATTATGTTAAGTAACACCAATATTCTTACTTGTTTGTTTTGTAAAGGTGCAAGGACGAGAAGAATCCTAGAGCTAAGCCATACAAGTTCACTAACCAAAAGATAAAGGACTTAGGCTTAGAGTTCACTTCCACCAAGCAAAGCCTCTATGACACTGTCAAGAGCCTCCAAGAGAAAGGTCATCTTCCTCCTCCTCCTCCTCCTGCATCACAAGAATCCAGTGAAAATGGCATCAAGATCCACTCTTGAAAAGTTTATTCCCTCAAGTATCCATAGCCATTTCAATTGCTTTTGTTTAAGACAAACATCTAAGTCTTTGTTTGGAATGTCTGTTTCTTAAATTATCTTGTCTTGTATTACTCTGCATAAATCATATATTAAGCCAAGAAAACAAAAACCGTTTGATGAATTTTGTATACAAGGCTTTATGTTTAATCTATGTAATAGATTATACACTATTTAGTAAACAATGTTTCTTCTATCTTCTTTGTTACTATGGTAGGTAACTTCACATTCACAATGTCTTCTTGAGGAAGTGTTTCTGCGATCTGAGAGCTACCGAGAGGGTAGTAAACATGTGGAGGGCTCTCTGTTTTTCTACAGATGATGGCGGCTTAGGAAATGGCAATGCCTGAGGATCCAAGAACTCTTACGAAAACAATGACTACAAGTTTAATGCTTTTAACGATGAAGCAGCGTTTCAGGATCAATAGCGCATAAACCGATAACACAAAAACATATATACAACGCAAAAGAACACTTCAAGGTAGCAAAATCTCTTTGTGTAAATGAATCTTTGAAAGCAAAAAAACAAGGTACTCAAGTACGTTAATTTAGCATTCGGAATTGCTCTTAGTTATCATCACTCTTGCTCGTTCTTCTTCTTCGCCTTTGTTGTTGTTTTATCAGCATCTACACAACAGTCTTGGTATCTGAAGCAGCCTATGAGATGGTCATTCGTGAGACCAACTGCTTGCATAAATGAGTAAATAACCGTTGGACTAACGCTTCGAAAGCCTCTGCGTACAAGATCTTTGCTTATAAACTCAGCTTTCGATGTCTTCACAGGTACCTGCCGTTGATACCTGAATTGGCTCTGTATTGGCTTGCTGTTCACAAAGTTCCACAGGTACTTTTTAAATGATCCGCATTCAGCTATAATCTGGACAAAGTTACCGATTAATAGCCATAACGATTTCTGTCCAGAGGTTTTATAAGTTGTTAAGTGTGAGATTATGCTAAAGTTACCTTGCATACATGGCGTGAGTTATCGATGATTGATCTTAACTTGACCTCTGATAGTATGGAAATGGCAGCGGTTATTACCTTTTTCTCATTCAGTTTGGAAACAGCAACTGGATCAAAGTCCATGAAAACTTCCCTGTTTTAAGACATCGAAGCAAATCAGATATCAGGAGCTAATGCAGAACTCTATTTTCCGACTTTGCATCCAAAGTTAATATTGTGATTTCGATTTACATTGTTGGTTACCTGAGTGATTGTCTTCTGGAGAGAATGTCGGTCCAAGAGAGCTCGGCCAGAGCACCAGAGAGGCATAATAACTCGAAAAGCTTCCTACATAGTTTAATGAAGTGGTAAGAGATTCTTACAATCACAAAGTCCATATCTGATAAAAGGAAAACAATCAAAGAGGCCACGTACTTGTCGTCATGTACAGGAACTCCCCATTCTTCGTCGTGGAAAGCAACATAACACGGATCTTTACAAGAATCAAAAGAAACAACAACAACATTACCACTCAATATGCAGCAGAGAAGCAAAGAGAAAGATAAAGCACATAAGAGAGAAACAGAGAGTAGTGGAAAGAGTCTCTTAGTACCAAACCCATTAGCATAAAAGAAGATAAGTTTCAGAACATACAAATGATCTGCACAAGCTTCAAGCACTTTTGTGACATAAAGTTACTATCTTTCTCATTCTTTCTTAATCAATTCCAGAAGATGGAACTGTTGAACAAGAGAGATTGAAGTTAAAAAAGAGATTCTCACCAGATTTAGGTGTGATCCAAGCACATCTTTTTCGACCATCAGCGAAGCAATCACCATTACTAGCACAAGCAGGAACCTTCTCTTCTCTCTCATCACTCTGCTTCCTTCTCGTAGCGGAGGAGGAGGAGGAAGAAGAGACAGACCCACTTCGCCTCACAACTTTCTTACAGCTCGAAGAAGACGCGACGCTTAAAGGCAATGACTCGCAAGAAGACGACGCATCAGACGAGTACGAAGCAGACATCGAAGCACTGTTCCGTCTCAGAATCGAAGAGCAAAGTGACGAGCATTGCTTCAGAGTCGTCGTGGGTGAAGCTGGTGTATTTGGTTTCTTCATCGTTTTCTCATCTTTTAACTCGACGATAGTCTTCTTCTCTAGCTTCATCCCTGGTGGTTTCCTTTGAACCTTGTTCCCTGTCGAACCCAGAACTGATCGAGAATCTCTCTCGCCGGAATCCACTGACCGGAATCGAGGTGGTACCGACATTGACTATGATTCTCAACAACCCAAAAAGAAAATAGCTTTCGATTTCACAGATCTAACACTGGATCAACACTACAAAAACCGATTTAAAGAGATTAATATCGGAAAATCCTAAAACTTTACAGCTACTTAACAGCTAAAAGAAACTACTGATCCCCACCAAAAGTTCCCATTTTTAAGCAAACTCAAGCAAAGAGAAATCAACGAAATTCACAAAACAAAGTCTTTAAATGATGAAAAGAAAACCCTTTTGACTTCAGAGAAGAAAGAAAAAACCCAGAAACTGATCGAGGACGAAACGAATCAAATCGAGAGAGAGGGGTAAGAATCGAGAAGAAAAGGTCTTTAACGAATCATCACTTAACACGTCATCGTTTGGTGATCTTTTAATTTTTATCGACCCGCCAAATAAAACGGGTATTTATTACTCGACCCGACGATAATATTAAGTTTATTTAATTAGTAATTAATGCTTCTTACATTAAGAATGTTTGCTCGTGTAATTAAAATTTAATTAATATCGAACGGAGAAATATTTTTAATTATCCAATTTTTTTTTTCTAAGGTGGAAAAATAGCCACGAAAGGGACCCACTTATCCCTAAGTTAAAACATTTTTTTAAAAATCCAAACTTTTTCATTTCTTCATTGGTCTCCAATGGCTTCTTCACTTCCTCAATTACCAAAACCCATTACACCATTCTTCAAAACGCCGCCGTTTTCCACCAAACCACTCGTCTTCCTCAACTTCCAAACCCGTCTAACTTCGAGATCCTCCGATGTATCGGTGAATCTCAAGAAGGAGAAGAAGAACACGTGGCTCGACCCGTTTGATGACGGTGAAGACCCGAACAATGAGTTCGGGTCATTGTTCGTCGACGGGAAGCAAGATGAGGATCCGAGACCGCCAGATAATCCTGATAACCCTTATGGGTTTTTGAAATTCCCGATGGGTTACACCGTCGAGCTCGCTTCTTTGCCGTTGAAAATCAGAGGCGATGTTCGACGGTGTTGCTGCGTTATCTCCGGTGGTGTTTATGAGAATCTTCTCTTTTTCCCGACGATTCAGCTTCTTAAAGACAGGTGATGTTGTAAAAATCAAACCTTTTCTTCCGATTTGTCTTCTTTCAACACACACTGAAAATTGAAAATGCAGAAACATTGTTTGCGTGTGTTTTAAGGTATCCTGGTGTTCAAGTAGATGTATTAACGACTGAAAGAGGAAAACAAACATATGAATTAAACAAAAACGTGAGATGGGCAAATGTATATGATCCAGATGATCATTGGCCTGAACCAGCTGAATATACAGACATGATTGGTCTTCTCAAAGTTTGTAACTTTTTAAAACTTTCCTTTGTTTTGTCAGACAGGTTGATTTTAACTTTCCTTTTGAGTCATGGTTGCAGGGAAGGTACTATGATATGATTCTATCAACGAAGCTCGCGGGGTTAGGCCACGCAGCGTTCTTGTTCATGACGACGGCTCGAGACAGAGTTAGTTACATTTACCCAAATGTTAACTCTGCTGGAGCTGGTTTGATGCTTTCTGAAACCTTTACTGCAGAAAACACCAACCTTTCGGAATTAGGCTATAAAATGTGACCTTTCTCAAAGCCCTTTCCACAAAATCAATAGACTTTTGGGAAGTCTAGATTGAATGTTGATGATGGTTTCAGGTATAACCAGATGGAGGATTGGTTAGGAAGACCGTTTAGGAGTGTTCCAAGGACTCCTGTGTTGCCACTTAGGGTATCGATATCACGGAGAGTGAAAGAGGTTGTGGCTGAGAAGTATAGGAAAGCTGGAGTAGAGACGGGGAAGTTTATAGTGATCCATGGGATTGAGTCGGATTCAAAGGCATCAATGCAATCAAAAGGAGACGGTGATAGTTTGCTTCCACTTACAAAATGGGCTAAGATATCAAGGGGTATAAGGTAGTTAGACAACCTCAGAATGTAATTGTTTTGCTGCGATGTAGTACTGAGATGGATTCGGAAAATGTCAGGGGATTCAAGCCGGTTTATGTGATTCCGCATGAGAAAGAAAGAGAAAATGTCGAAGAAATTGTGGGTGATGATACATCCATAGTGTTCATCACAACGCCAGGACAGGTATGTATATGCATCTGTCTGTATTTACTGAACATTGATGAAATACTCTGATCTTACTTGATTCCTTTGTCTTGAGCTTACTTAGTTGGCTGCTCTGATAAACGATTCTGCTGGAGTTATTGCAACAAACACAGCTGCGATTCAACTAGCTCTTGCGCGAGACAAGCCCAGGTGAAAATATTTGACTTAAGAGATTAAGAGTGATCATTGTTTTGAAGATTTTGACTTGTGTGTGTTTCTTTTTCTTCCAGTATTGGGCTGTTCTCATCAGAAGAGAAAGGGAAGCTCTTTGTACCAGACGCAGAAGAGAAGAATAACTGTGTGATTGTTACTTCAAAGACCGGAAAACTAGAAGATATCGACATAGGAACCGTGAAAAGTGCAATGCAGATCTTTGAAGCATCATTGGCTCTTGTGTAGATAATCTTACAGTTGCTGAAACATGTTAATGTTATATGTATAGCATTTATGTATGTAAATCAATTTTCTCTGTTCTAATGTTGTCACTGAACAATCAAAATCAGGTTCCAAGAGCTTTTGCAGATTCATCAAGCTCCTTGAACTCTCGGAGCTCCTTAGTCTGCGCCCTTTAAAAACATTGACAATGTTTCATTGTGCAAAGAAACCAAATCGTTAATGTGTAACCAACATAATTTGAAACGTTGGTGTATACTTTCTGGAGGCTACACTCATGTCCTCTCTCATAGAGGCATGAGTCTTCTGCACTTGAAGAACCAGACAAATGCGGAGAATATCAAAAAGCCGGAGATTCCAGTAATTATAAGTACCCAACTGAATGCGCCTGGCTGATTGAAGAAATCTATCTCAAAGTTCATGCCAAAGATCCCAGCAACCACTCCAAATATGGCTACAACAAATGTCGCGGTTGTAAGAAGCAACTCGAATTGAATCAGCTGATTCCGCACATTATCCTGCAAGAACCAAAGCCTTCATCAGCAGACTCTTTACGGTTTCTCAATCTGGATTAACTTTCAGCTTTGGAAGATGGAAAAAAGGTCGAATTTGAGGAGTTACCAGTTGAATGTTAATGAAATCTTCAGTATCATCAATGTACTCCTTTAACTGTAAAGTAAATAGACAGACACAGATGATTAAAGGTGTATAGCGATGAAAAATAAAGAGGGAGAGGGCTTAAATTACCGATGTCAGTTTGTTTAGAGTACTATCAATGACGACAAAGTAAGCTTCCAGCAACATCTCTAGCTCTTCTATTTTCTCTGTTACGCCTTCTGAGCTCCTTGCACTGCCATGTCGGCTCCTTGCAATACTCAAGCTTTTATCGAGTCTTCGGGAATCAGGTGGAGAAGAAACAGGAGAGACCGGTGCAGAGACAGATAGACCATCATTTGATCGGTAACCC
The DNA here is from genome assembly GCA_900406275.1 of Anastatica hierochuntica. NCBI lineage: Eukaryota > Viridiplantae > Streptophyta > Magnoliopsida > Brassicales > Brassicaceae > Anastatica > Anastatica hierochuntica. The sequence goes on along the minus strand of OVAN01001060.1, from coordinate 37,839 downwards.
AGTACGGATTGGTCACCGTAGAAAGATCCTTCCAGTCTTTTCTTCTTCTCCGTTAGATACATTTCCGCCATATCTCCATCATCGTCCATTAACTGCTCAATCTCATCTCGAACCTTCTGAACTCTTCTAGTTAATGCCACAAGTCTGCTCTTTAGTCTACGTACGCGCTCCAAGTTTAGTGTACTGATCTTTGAGGTAAGTTCATCTAGTAACGGGTATGCCTCAATCTCCAACTCCGATGCCTATAAAGAAGGATACAATTCAATCAACTTAGGGAGTAGAAGTTCAAATCTAAATCCCATCTATTTATTCTATTACTAACCTGAGAATCAAGAAACGTACAAGCAGCTTCGAGGGCAATTTCAAGAGCTCTAAACTCGAAAGGTAAATAATCCGGGGATGAATTCTCAAACCCATTGTCAAAACTCCGACTACTCCTCCTACTCAACAGAGCATTCTCCTGCTGCCAAATCTCACCGACACTACTAGTCTTTAGTCTCTGCTGCAACTCAACGACATACCGCAGCACGTAGTTGTCAAGAGAATTCAGAAGCAGAACTTCATCTGCAGTAATAATACAACGGATTTGCTCTAAGTTCACAACAATAGCCTTCTCTCGACCGAGAATAGTTGAGGGATACACGAACAAAGGATCAAGCAGCCTTAAATCACGAGCGGGCAAGTCACATCTACGCATCATAGTGAACTTATCTACCTCCATGACCTGAGTATTGCCAAAAGTATCAACACGAATCCAAGACCTTAACCCTTGTCCACGCTTTTTCAAACCCAAGACATCAAGTCCCAAAAGAGGCGTTCTCCCAGAAGCAGAAGGTCGAGACAGAGTAGCATCTCTGAGATTCATAGCTGAAGCAGGTCTTGGAGGAAGCAGTCGCTCTTTAAGTTCGGACATGGTTGCAAAAATTAACTACACAGAGCAACATAAACATTGATGATTAGATTCGAAGAATGATAGACTAATCTCAGATTCCAGAATCATCGAACCATACGAACCACACAAAGCCGTATCAGGGATTCAAACACCGACCACCCACTGGATCAAAAGTCTGCAAATTGAGAAACAAAACGAACCCAGAATCATATATCAGACAATACGAAACGAAAGAAAAAAACCCCACAAGATGTTATCTCTGAATCCACACAAGGATGAATCTTTTAACCTCTGGTTCAGAGATTGGTTTCATCACTTGGAAACTAAACCTTAAGCCTAACGAAAAACGCTATAAAGATCGAAACTTTTCTCGAGATTTCCGAAGTAAACACGGAATCGCTTGTCGGGTATCGTTTTTTTTTTGTCTTCCTCCGCAAAATATGGCTGAAGAAGAAACAAACGAACCGATGGACACGATGATGAAGTAGTCGTGAAGTAGTGCTTGCTTCTTGCTGTTAACCGGGAATGCTAACCGGCTTTGGTTTACGTTCAGATTCACCGGTTATCTCTATTATAATATCCACTCTAATTATTTTTTTGTCTTTAAGCTAATCAATGTTCATTAACACTGTCTCTCACGTTTAAAACGTGCGATTAAGCACAACGAGACAGAGATGACGTGCCATGGTGAAACTTGAAACTTGACCCGATTATTTTGATAACCCGACCCGTTTATCTTCGCAAATCATCGTCTCGCTCTGGTTTCTTCTTCATCCTCTTTCACACATTCCTTCAAAATTTATTGATTTCGGCTTCTTAATCGACTGAAATTCTTAACTCCAAAACTCGAATTTGGAGTGAGAAGTTTTGAGCTTTTCTTATACACAATCCGAAGTTGACTTTTTTTGGTTCGTGAATCTTGTTCCGATCGATCACTTCTTCGAGTTCCCTCTTTGGATTCATCCTCAAGATTGTAAATTTCCGACTTTTCATGTTGTTTGACGCTTATAATCTTCCATTTCTAAGTCTTAGATCGTACAATTTCTCTTTTTGATTTATGGGTTTTTGGTCTGCGTGTTAGGAACATTGTTTCGTGTTGTGTGTAGTGGTTGAATCACCAATGTGCCTTTGAAAACCCTTAAATTTCTTTGGAGTTCGAAGTATAGCATATGGATTATAAAAGTCACCACTTTGTATTATGCTTTGGTTTCTGATGCTTGCTTTTGAATTGTTGTATGTTAAGGTGTTTTAATGAGTTCGTAGAAGCTTAAAGGAAATGGCATCCACGAGCTCCGATGACGAAAGTCTTCGACTTTGTGTGTTTGATTTGAGAAGAGGCCAAACAGAAGGACAGGAGCTAGACAAGATTTTGTTCTTTCATCCTGCTGAGTCAGATCTCTCGACGCAGTTATCAGTTATTGGTCTCAGTGAAGGTCTTATTACTTTTACTAGGTCAGTCACCTGCTACAGATTTGGTTGCTTTTGTGGTTTTTTTCCGATAAAATCAGCCAGGGGTGATAGACCAAGTTCGTTTATCAATCGTATGTGTGAATCTTGTTCACATATTGAAGCATTGTGTGAATATAATTGCAGACTTTTCTCTCCGGAGGCAGCTTGCGAGGTAATAGAGGCAGAAAGGCAATCACATGTTTTCTTCGAGGCTGAACCTGATATCTGGATGGTGATGGTTAGGCATCCTCTGACCTTTACTAGTTATACCACGTATACTTTAGATGAATGATGCGTTATATGTTGTAATGTCGATGAACGAAATCTGGTCTTGACATTGGCAGGTTGTGGAGAAAAATAAGGAAACAGGAGCAGTATGGAGGATTGATGCATTGAGGAGAGTGCTTAAGGAAGTGCACTCACTCTTTGTTATGTTTCACGGATCAATTCGAGCATTGATCGAGAAAGAAGCAACAGGAGGGCTTGCCCGATCACAGTTATATCCGTTCATTACAGATTATTTAAGCAGTAAGCGATTCTCACCGAATCTAGGACATAATATTGTCCACTGTTGTCTTCTTCATTCTGTTTCCCAGCTTCAATATATTTTATGTCACTAATTGTCAGCATTTCAAAAACGGTCTCGCTCAGAAGACTGCTGCTGTGGTAAAATGCTGAAGTTGCTGTGTCGAATGCCTTGCTTTTGATTTGTCCTGAACCGTGTTATGCTCAAGTTGGTTCGCGTGTAATAGCTTATGCAAAGGTTTTCTCTTTCGGGCAGATCTTTTGGTTGGGAAGAAACTTCAGCTACCAAATTTCCGCGAAACTTTGAGAGAGCGTGGAACTGTTCAAATGCTTACTTTAGCAAGGGACACAGCTCTTGAAGTTCAGGTTTGTTTCTCCAAATCCGTTGTATGTTTATCACACACATATTATTTTGGTATCTGACAAGCAATTTTTGGGTGTACAGTCTCTTGTTCAAGTACTAGATTCAGGTGCTGGGAACGTACGTCGCCACTCTCTGATCTTATTTCAAGATCTGTTGGTTTCAACAACTCTCCCAGCTGATGATACCGTCAACTTATTTACATTTTCTGTGATGAGGTTGACCTCAAATGCTTTATCTTCTGGCCCGAGCTCTTGGTCATATCTACGTAAAGGGACTAAGTCATCTGAAACTTTTTCTAAATCTACTTTGGCGCCCCTTGGTTCAATTGATTCCTTACATTCAGGAAATGGTGATAACACGCATCGTGTTATTAGGCCACTACATAATAATAAGTGGACAAAAGGGAAAGATGGTTTTCTTATAACTGATATTTGGGGTCGAGAGACTGGCGCTTCACCTGATTCTTCCATCCCTATAGTCTGGCTTCAACAGACACGGGAAACCGTTTATCTCCTTGCTTATCAGTATAAAAGTCTCACCGTACTTCTTCTAATGCCTACAACTGCCATTGTCAACGGAGATTTAACCGTCTCAGCCGTGAAACAGCAATTTATTGAAGATGTTAGTACATCACCCATTAACCTTTCTTGGTGAATCTCTTTTCTGGTGTCTTCTGATATATACGCAATATCTCTTTTTCAGGCATCAGCGAGAATTTTGAAAATTGAAGAGAAGATTTCAAGAGGGTGGGGTGGTGAGAATGCTTACCATGTTAAAGGTTACCGTTACTTGGTAGTTGATAATGACATGGGAGTTTCCAGAGCTTCTCCCTCAGGAAAAGTAACGACACTTGCTAAGGTAATATCTTTCACATTATCATTTACTAGCTGAGATTACTACTGCCTTGGACTCGGAAGTTTATGAATTCCGGAAAACGCAGGAGTCTCTACTTGCACTAAACAAGCTCAGAGAAGAAGTGGATTCAGAAAAAATCCGGTCTAAAACGCAGGAGAAAGACATGGAAATATGCATCCGAGTTAAGAACAACGCGTGGGTTATTGCCCGTGTTACCAGAGGTAAAGAGCTTTACATGGCTTTAGAGAAAGCCAGCGACACTCTCCATGATGCCATAGACGCTGTTGGAAGATTCAGCAACAGGTGAAAAAAATTGCTACTTACGAAATAACAAATACCGTGCCTTGGAAACAAATCCATGACTAAAAAGAAATGCTGGGATTTGAGCAGGTATTGCAACGGAGCGTTCTTGATGGACTAAGATTCCTCTTCTTTCTTCTAGTTTCAAGTACGAGGTAAACATAGCAGAAGTAGTGAGCTATTCTCTCTCGGCCATTAATTTTGTTGTGGGGAAACTGAAGGGATCAATTGTTCTATGAATGTGGCCTTCAGTGTGTAGATAGTAGACTGAGTTTATTATCGCAAGAACCGGCCAGTTAAAAGCGAACTCGAGAAAGACAAGGCTTTGTTCACAATCCATGTTTAAGTTCTGTAGTGTTATACTTATTACATATAAGATTTAGTAGAATTTGAAGTTTACCATACTCAGTAACATATGTTACAGTCTCAAGTTAAGACATCTAGGCACAATGTGATAACAGTATTGACATGTCAAAAGAGCTTAACACAAACATTATAAACCCAGTAAGGAGAATTGAGGCGGCAGAGAAGAACAAAGGTGGCCGGTGGTCCATAGCGGCATTACGCTTTGGATTTGCTTTCCGGCCTCCTCCGCCTTTTCCACCTGTAACTCCATGACTTCCTGTCCCTGCCCGGAAGAGGTCGATGCTTTTATCTTCTTCTGCTCTTTTTATGTCTTTGATTGTAACCTCTCCTGTAAGAAAGAAGAAACATAAGCTCTGCTAATTAGACTTAGCTTCTCTAGCTGTAAACAAGAGAACAACAGTAGATTCTTAATAAAACTAGAGCACCATGGGGTTGTTCTTGGTTGCGAAAGTTTGTTGATGGATGGAGCTTCCGGGAATCTGATGAGTTCGGGAAGCAGAGGAAGAAGAAGAAGAGGATGAACAAAGCAAGGGATCTTTTCACCATTGCTGAAGTAAGAGTTAGGGATTTTGAGGACACTGTTCTGAAGCTAATAGTGTGTATATATGTGTGCGTGTGGGACCTAAGACAGAACATGTTCTGAAAGCACTAGTGAAGGATATGTAGAATCTTTTCTTTGTGACACTTCAAAGATCAAGATTCTCTGTCATTGACAAAACAAATCCAACAAGCAAAGAAGATTCGCCCAGCCAGTGTATGTGCAGTAGCTTAATGAACAATGCTCTTACTACTTTCTTAGAGAGTTCTCTTTATGCAACAAAGACTCAACACAACCTTCAAAAAAGAACTCTTTAAGAAATTTCTTTATTACTTAAAGATGAATTGAGTAAAGCATACAACACCTTTGAACATTCTTAGACTCTGACACATATGAGGAAAGTAGATTTATTATTAGTGCAAAATCACTCGTCTTCGGAACCTTTGCACTCTCTAGTCAACCTCTTCAATCTTTGGGCCTCCAGCACCACCGGCTCCACCGTTTGTCGGCATACCACCATTGGGAACTCCGGCACCAGCACCACCCTGATACATCTTTGAGATTATTGGGTTGCAAACACCCTCTAACTCTTTCAACTTGTACTCAAACTCATCAACTTCCGCCAGCTGGTTTCCTTCAATCCACTCGATTGTCTCATCAATCGCCTTCTCGATCTTCTGCTTATCCTCTTGGCCTAGCTTCTGCGCTAGTTTCTCGTCCTTGACAGTGTTTCTCATGTTGTAAGCATAGTTCTCCAGAGAGTTCTTGGCCTCCACTTTCTTCTTTACTGCCTCATCCTCAGCTTTATACTTCTCAGCGTCTTGCACCATCTTCTCTATCTCCTCTTTACTTAGCCTTCCTTTATCGTTCGTGATCGTGATCTGGTTCTTTACACCAGCAGTTTTATCCTCCGCAGACACATTCAATATCCCGTTCGCGTCAATGTCAAAGCAAACATTGATCTGAGGAACTCCTCGTGGCGCAGGAGGAATGCCTTTGAGCTCGAAAGTCCCGAGAAGGTTGTTATCTTTAGTCCTCGCACGTTCTCCTTCATAGACTTGGATCAGAACCCCTGGCTGATTGTCAGCATAAGTCGAGAAAACTTGCTCCTTCTTACAAGGAATCGTCGTGTTCCTCGGGATTAACACAGTCATTACCCCACCTGCTGTCTCAATTCCAAGGCTTAACGGCGCCACATCAAGAAGCAGAAGATCTTGAACCTTGTCACTTCCTTCACCAGTAAGAATCGCGGCTTGAACCGCAGCTCCATAGGCAACAGCTTCATCAGGGTTAATGCTTTTGCAAAGCTCTTTACCATTGAAGAAATCTTGCAAAAGCTGCTGAATTTTAGGAATCCTCGTCGATCCTCCAACCAAAACCACCTCATGAACACGGCTCTTATCGATCTTTGCGTCTCTAAGGACTTTCTCCACAGGGTCCATACATTTCTTAAACAAGTCCATGTTCATCTCCTCAAACCTCGCACGCGAAATCGTCGCGTAGAAATCAACACCTTCGTGCAAAGAATCGATCTCAATAGTCGTTTGAGCCGTTGAAGAAAGCGTCCTCTTTGCTCTCTCACAAGCTGTTCTCAACCTCCTAAGAGCCCTCGCATTGCCACTAATATCCTTCTTGTGTTTCCTCTTGAACTCAGCAACGAAATGATTCACAAGTCTATTGTCAAAGTCTTCACCACCAAGATGAGTATCTCCGGCGGTGGCTTTCACTTCAAAGACACCTTCTTCAATCGTCAACAACGAAACATCAAACGTTCCACCGCCGAGATCGAAAATCAAAACGTTTCTTTCACCGGACTTCGTACCCTTCTTGTCTAACCCATAAGCGATGGCTGCAGCCGTTGGCTCGTTGATTATCCTCAGAACGTTAAGCCCAGAGATCGATCCGGCGTCCTTCGTCGCCTGTCTCTGAGAATCGTTGAAGTACGCCGGAACCGTCACGACGGCGTTTTTGACGGTGTGACCTAAGAAAGACTCAGCGACTTCCTTCATCTTGACCAACACCATGGAAGATATCTCCTCAGGAGAGAACTGCTTCTCCTCGTTCTTGTAAGAAACGACAATCATCGGCTTATCTCCGGCACCGGCGACAACCTTGAACGGCCAATGTCGCATATCGCTCTGAACAGATGGGTCGGAGAATCTTCTACCGATGAGACGTTTAGCATCGAAGACAGTGTTCTGAGGGTTCAAAGCCACCTGATTCTTCGCCGCGTCGCCGATTAACCTCTCGGTGTCGGTGAAGGCAACATACGACGGCGTCGTACGATTTCCTTGGTCATTGGGGATGATCTCGACACGGTCGTTCATCCAAACTCCGACACAACTGTATGTAGTTCCTAGATCAATACCAATAGCCTTTTCTGATTTCGTCGCCATTGATTTGTAGGAAAAAGAAAAGCTTTCAGTAGTTGAAGTTCGATCGGAGATTTTGCTCTTGTTTGTTTATCTGCTTGATGAGTAACCTGAATCGATGGAAGTAGCTAGAAACGAGACATTTCGAGAGAAAAGTCGAACGGAACTGTAGGGAAAGATGGAGAAATCGCACCAAAATATCACCAGAGAGTTCTGGATTCGCGGAGGAAGTGTTTCTCCGACAACTGACTATTGGCCCATGAAGACCCATTATGGGTTTTTAATAGTGAAGCCCATTTACAGATTCAAAGGCCCAATATGAGCCATTATGGAGAATTCTCAATAATGTGTGTTTTGTCTTTCTTGTTCTGATTCCGGGAAGAAGAGGAAGCATGAAAGAAGCAAAAAAAACATCTTGGATGGAACTCTATCTTTTAGGTGAAAAAAAATGGAACTCTATCTTTGCCTCTAAACTATATAATTTAAGTAAAATCAATTTTAATGGTATTCTATACCTCACTATAAAACACAGATAATAATACTATTTATTTCTTTATTTTAAGTAGGTCCGAGCATTTTGGATCGGGTAATTCGATCCGCCCTATATCAGACACGAATTAGCGGATAAGGGTTGGGTACATAATTGAATGTGGCTCGTTGCTGGTACATAAAGATTTAAGTAACGTTCTGAATTAACATATTTTGTGATGACATATAATATTCATATGCAAATAACAATCTGTTACACGGTTGTTATAGTATTTTATGCTGTCATAAAAATGATAATAGATTGTATATAACATGTGATATTCATGTGTGATTTACTAAAAAAGATGATGGTTACACAAGGATGAAATTAGAGAAAAGACTATAATCATGCAGTATGCATGTACTATTTTTCATACATAAAATTTGATCAGTATATTTCATTATGGCTATATTATATGTCCATCTAAAGTATGTTATGAATATGATATGGAGTAAAGAGATTTTTATCATTATTAGTTAATGTGTTTTTTATGGAAACAATTAAAGCGATTGCTAAAATTGTTGTAGGGGAAAACCAACATATAGAACTGATTTTTTCTATCATCATATAACTGAATTATATCCTTAATATATATATAATTTGGCCGAAAAGATTTATACAAATAATAAGTATTCTTTAGTATTGCATATATTTTTCACGGTCGACTAAAAAATAAATAATCATTAAGAGAAATTATGAAACTCCGATTTTATTTGCCTACTTTCTCCAAGAATTTAACATTATTTGTTGAGGTGACTTTAGATAAAAACGATAGAACAACGACTGCTAAAATTATTATAGGAGAAAACAACATATATAACTAAGATTTATACAAATAATAAGTGTTCTTTAGTATTGCATATATTTTTCACGGTCGACTAAAAAATAGATAACCAAGAAGTGAAGAGAAATTATGAAACTCCAATTTTATTTGCCTACTTTCTCCAAGAATTTAACATTATTTGTTGAAGTGACTTTAGATAAAAACGATAGAACAACGACTGCTAAAATTATTGTAGGAGAAAAAACAACATATATGGCTAATTCTTTTTTGACAACGTATACCTAAACTGAAATTATAAAGTTATATATGTATAATATTTGACCAAAAATATGTACGCATATAACAAAAGTATTCTTTAGCATTGCATATATTTTTCATGGTTCGGTTGAAAGTTAGATAAACCAAAAAGTTGACAGAAATTATGAATTTCTGATTTTATTTGTCTATTTTCTCCGAGATTTTAGGTTTAGCGGGATCTAAAGCTTTGCATTTTGATTCCTTGTTTATTTTGAATGAGAATATTATGGTTATGAAAGTGTGCAAATTTTCTTAAAAATCTTAATTAACATGTAGTTTTGGTATTCTTGCTCTGACGATTTCTCCGGCGAACGAGTTCGTCGTTACTTTTCTTGATTTTAAATTAAATTTTCATCTTTTTGAAGTCAATTTGTTTTTTGTTGTAAATGTATTTTTTCTGACGACGCTGACTAGAATATTGGCACTATATGTAGGTGAGTTTGTTTCGGTCATTTTTCTTATATAGAGTAATCAACAAACAAATTTTTTACCAGGTTGTTGGATGTATAAGTATCTATTGAAAATCATAATTTTTTTTTTGTTTTTCCTAGTGTATGATGAGCCTAATAGTAGTAAAAGACCATATCGTGTGGGAAAGACTTTATAGAATTGATATTTACATAATCTCCTCTTGGTGTACCATAAGTGATTTTAATGAGATTCTACACAATGGTAAAAAAATTGGTGATTTCAAACGAAGTGAGATAGTATTTTTTTTTACATGTAGAGAAACAATATTATTAGTAAAAACAATATAATAGTAGATTGTGATAAAAAAAAAAAAGTAAACTTTTATTTGTGGTATGACAAACGAAGAGTAAACTAATAATATGATATTTACATAATCTCCTCTTGGTGTACAATAAGTGATTTTAATGAAATTCTACACAATGGTAAAAAGTTGGTGATTTCAAACGAAGTGAGATAGTATTTCTTTTTACAGGTAGAAAAACAATATTATTAGTAAAAAGAATATAATAGTAGATTGTGACAAAAAAAAAGTAGACTTTTATCTGTGGTATGACAAACAAAGAGTAAACTAATAGTATGAAAAGAAACAATTTACATATAATATGACAAACTAAGAGTTAATTAATAATAGGGTAACTTTGTGAGATATTGGGTCAACCCACATTAATTAAGAAAATGACAGTTTGCGTTTATTATTATTTTTTTGAGTAATTTTTTTTTTTGTCCTTACATCTCACAAAACTTCAAACGACTTTACAGGTTTATACGTATATCGAAACGAAATTGTAAACACATGAAAAAAATTTAGATTTTTTTTCTTACTTAACGTATTTTGAATTTTCCGAAACGGATATGTATTTTTCAAGTATACGGGAATTGTTGTAACGTATAAGGAATTGTACGCTATTTAAATAGACAAGCTACTTACATAATATGTCTATTTTTTATAAAAATATAGCTTCCATATAAACAAAAAATATTACTTAAAAACTGAAAGGTCCTACTATATAAAGGAATGAATGTGAAACTTAAACCACTCTCACAATTTCTAAACCATATGATCAACTGTAATAGTAAAAAAATGGTTCACCAAAAACACTAATTAGACTTACTATTGAGATGGTATAAACAGACATTGATTGTCTATTTAAATAGACTGTCTATTTTCGCGTGCCTATTAATTTCACAAATAAACCAAAAAACAAGGGGAGGATGTGATTGGGGTTTAAGATTTTATTTGTTAATGGTAAAAGCATCATAGAACACAAGTTTTGAGAAGGACCGATCTAAAATTTTTTTGAAAGAAGAGCAAACTATGTTGAGCGGAAAATAGACTCTCTATCTATTACAAAATGTCTATGAATTGAAAAGGACAAAATTGCCAAGCGCTAAGTAGACCGTCTATCGGTTGCAACATGTCTACGAACGAAAAATGACAAAATCGTCATAAAAAAATGGAACAGTTGTAAAGGGAAAAAAAGTCAACTAGTTACTTTCTTAATTATTGGGTCTCCACATATTGTTTGGCCAAATTTCCCTTAATAATATTTTGTGATTGTATTTTTTTTTACACGAAAAGTAGTGGATTTTCACTTGGTGTATAGAGATACAAAAAGTTGCAAAATAAACTAAAATCCTTTAAAAATAAAACAAAGAGTATTTGGTTATAGATCATAATAACAAATAACAATCTGAGTGATACTAACTCCAAATGTTGATAAGTTGTTATTGAACTTGCATGCATCACCATAATGGGAGATGGGAAGCTAGAATTGGAAGAGTGTTGGGCAATAAGTATTTATATCTAAGAACTTATGGTAATCTTTTCATTCAATTTCCCATTTACACAAAACACAAAACTTAACTAGATTATAGAAATTCAAGACAAATATAATATAAAATATGCTCAAATAGCATTTTCATAAATTATGATATTTGATTGTCATTTGCCCAAATTATAGTCCATTTAAATCAAATGTGTGTTCTGAAAATTGGCTATGGAGACCCAACCACCAATCTACGATGTCATCGGGCAAGCCATATAGTTTAGTAGGAAAACATAATAATTTGTTGGTAAAATGTAAAAGTTGATAACTTTATTGGACAATTACTATTGAAAACGTGACTCTCTCTTTCTCGTATCTCCGATAAGATTTTTTTCTTCGACGGTCGATGGCTTCTCCCCCGCCGCCGCCACCGGCCGTCCCCCACGGTGTCTCTCCTCTGCTTTGCTCTCTTCTCTCTCTCTCTCTCTCTCTCTCTCTTTTCACTTCATTTACCGCGGCCAAGATACTCAGCGTTGTGGTGCTCTCTTCGTCGTGGAAGAGTTGCTGGAGGGTCGGTGAGGTCGTTAGCGGTGTCTTGAGGTAGAGGGATTCCGGAGTTGGTGTGGTAGATTTGGCCATATCTGGAGGTTGTCGGCGACTCCACTCATGACTCCTCCTCTGTAGCCTCATTTTTCTCCGTTCTAATATGGGTTAAGGCCACCAGAGGGAGGATCTGTCGGGTAAAGGGTTTATAAGGCTGGGATTAGAGTCATTTCTCTCAGGTTGTCAATTCCTCTGGGCCTTTTTGGGAAGTGTTTCTTCGGTGGTTCCCAGTGGTGGCTCGTTCTTATTGTCCCTTTCTCGTGGAGTGGTGTTTGATCGCTGTTGTGGCAGAGCTAAGGAGGGTTGTTTTCTTGGCTCGGGGAAGAGTTTGTAATCAATTATCGATTGTAGATAGACGTGCGTAGGCAGTGGACACCGATCTAGTCAACCGGAGCCAGCTGGTCTATGGTGGCGGCGTATATGAGATCTCGAAGCATCCCAGGAGCTTAGGATCTCTCTTTCTCTTCTCTTGAGCAAGCCCGCGAGTGTGGCACCACCAGATCGCTTCCTTTTCCAAATAAGAGCAGTGGCGAACTTGACGAGTTTGAGGTGGTATTTGAGTTGCAGTGGCAAAAGGCTTGGAGTAAAGGAGTGGTAATCAAGTTTTTGCTTGAGTTTGGTTTGTTTTGCAGGGAAGTGCGAGTTCTCGACGAATCTTTTGGAGACGAGCTAGTTGCAAGTTCATTTCTCTCTAGCTCGACACTCATACAATAATTGT